>JAGDQP010006058.1:0-74554 GCA_022664845.1 Lepisma saccharinum
ATGAGAGCACTAATCTCAGCTGGCATTCCTGCAGTACGAGAACCTATTGGATGTAGCAGAACAGACGGTAAAAGACCAGAAGGTATTCCTCTCTTACCTTGGGAGAGAGGCAAACTGTTAATTTGGGACGTCACTTGCTTAGATGCGTTCGCTCCTTCCAACCTCCCTTTTTCCTCAATCCAGGCGGGAAACATCGCCAGTCGAAAAGAAACGGAGAAAAGGAGAAAATACAGTAATCTTACAGATATGTACCATTTCGTAACCATTGCCATCGAATGCAGTGGTTCATGGGGGAAAGAAGGCCTCAGTTTCATAAAGGAAATAGGTAAGCGTATCACACAACCTTCCTAATTCAAAGAATAAGCATGTCAATTCAAAGAGGTTATTTAGCCTCAATCCAGGGAACCATACCCAAAGGCAAAGAATTGGATGAGATATTTCTACTGTAATTTTGATTTATTTGCCGGAACGTTTGTTACTTTCCATAATTATAAGTAGGTAACTGTTAACATGAAGCCTACCGTTCTAGCAGATGAAATGTTTCCTGAAGGAGCTGGTCCATACATGGAGATGGAAGAGGCAGGAAGGAGGTTCTGATGGCCTGTTATTGGATTTGGCGGCAAATGAGAAAGCAGTTCATGCCGACTTTTTCAATGATTTCAAAGATATATTTGATGATGACAATCTGCAGTGATTGTGATGGTGGCCTTCCGAACAGTAACATTTTGATTTCTAGAATAATTTATAACTTATATCTCCAGTGATTTTTAGTTATTTACTTTGTAATTTTCGAGCATTCCTTGTAATACAAAAAAAAAAAAAAAACTAAATTGTAATATACTTTTTACAGAATACCATAACTGGGCATACGCCCGTTGTATTATTCCTAAATAAATAAAAAGAAGAAAAGCGTTGACCTGGGTGGGAATCGATCGGAGGTTCCATGGCACACTAATACGATACTGTAGTCACCAGGCTACGGAATCATACGATCTAACTACCTTTCCACGCGTTATTTACACTTAGTTCATCAGATCACAAAAGACACCTGTAGTAAAAGGATGAGAGTTGGCGAAGATTAGCCTACAGCGAAACAGTCCTAGCCTATGGAGACAGCGAGAGTGCAATGAAACAAAATCAAAATAAATTTAAAGTTTGACACGCTTCCTCGCATAACTCTTCGTTCTTACGAGCTTGAATTAGGTTAGCTATAACAACCAAGGCACTTTCGTTTTTCAAACAAGCTTTTTCATGCTTGTTTATTACGTTCAACACAATATCAAGTTTGCCAAGCTCAAAGCAAGTGACCTTGGATCGGGTTTGGCCTGATCATACTACAATCACTTCGCTTCCTACTGTTAGTCAGGTTCGTTATCATTAACAACAGAATTAATTAAAAATAAAATGCAATACATTGAGAGCCCATTAACGTAATAATTAAGAAAATATTGACTTTGGTGAGTGTAATGTGTTGAAGCAAACTACAGTATTCTCCACTTTCCCTGATTCCCCCTTCCCCCAGAATTCTAAATTTCCTGATTTTCACGAAGGTTAGTGTCCATCCTGTTTGTATTACGGTATTTGCATTCTTGTTTGCGAAATGTGTCTTAGTTTTTATCTAAAAGCACATAGATCTACATATAAAATTGGTTTCGTACTTGTAGGTGCAGGCTTCTATTTCGATTTGAAAAGGGAACAACGTATGAAAACAACTGTTAAACTAAAAACATCTTCTACGCATATAAATTTTCAGTGTCTTTGTTCTTCAATTCTATTCAGTGTCCCACAATGTGTAGCTAGATGTCTGGAATTTGTTTCGTGCGAAAATTACCAGCATAGAAATTATATTGTATAGAAGTCTAAGATCAACAAATCTGCGACGTGTAGGAAGATGATTTTACTGAAGATAGATAGGATGCCAATAGTGGAGAGTTTCTTTTCTTATTGATACGAACAAAGAAATCATGTTTTTGTCCGGTCTTTGTTTCAATAGCCATGATCCTTATTGGATATGCGTATTCAACAATTATTGGCAACACACATCACAGTTGTTCGCAGTGCTCGACTATTGGCTGTATTAGTAAATCTGTATATAAGACCGAGTGTTTTCTTGGTTTTGGAAATCACGTGCTCGATATGACTGTGAAAAGTTAATTTGAAGTCGGAATACAACAAGGTCGTGATACTGTTGAACCAAAGGCATCGTGGTTGAATAACTTACATGATAGAACGTCATTATTAGTTTTTTAATTGAGTTTTTAAAGCAGCAAATTTAGTCGGGTTTAGTTTAAGCTGAATCGGTTCACCATGTCCTGCAAACATTATTATGCAGAATATGAAAGTCAACAAGATCGTCTGCAAAATTTTGCAATCATCGGCATAAGAGTGTCATAGTCTTTAGTAAAACAATCTGTAATGTTATCCATATAAGAAGTGACACATAAGAGGCCTTAGAAATTACTCTAAAGCGCACCGGAAAGCACAGGAAGCAGTGTGAATTAGATCCAGGAACTCCTTTCACTGCATGAATATGAGATTAGCAATGTTCGCATGATAGAATGGATGCTAAATCTATTGGTTACTTCATGAATAACACCTGTGTAAGTGATTCAGCAAATCAAATGCTTGAGAAAAATCTAATAAACTGCATCAAGTTTATTTCGGACTCAACGCATGAATAACAATAGTAATATTAGCAAAGTTTGTTTTACAAGAGGTACCTTGCATATATGATGTCCATATTGCGGAAATTTGTCCAAAAATTGACACAGAGACAAAATTGCCAAGAACTGGAATATTTTAAATACTTGTTATAAAATGTACAATGAGAAAGAAGTTAAACAGCCGACTATCTCATAAACTAACTCGAAGAGTCGAACCAATTGCTTTGAAATTCAGCTTGGCAATGACAGTAATTCAGTCTTCAGGAGACCTATTTTTTGTAACTGATGCTGCACAAAGAGGGAGATTTTTCTTATATTTATTCTGTCTTGATACTTCAGTAATTCTACATTTCCTGTATTTAATTGCAATTTTCATGTTCTATACTCTTTACTGTCTTTTATTTATTTACTTTTTAATATATTTTACAAGCATGTTTTGCACACTTCAAAGAAGTCAATAACTTATATAATCTTTCATTTCCTACCATTATTTAAACACTATTCGCACAATTTTGATACACTTTTCACGCACGTAAAGCAGTTTTAATTGCCTAAGAAAGAAGATATTGGAGGGTGCGGGGATAGAACCTAAATAGTCAAAGTGCTAACCTACTGTTTTACCCCAAGTGAGTTACAAAGAACAGAGTAAAACCGAAATGCGCAAGACGTTTTCACCTTCAGAAAGACATGATAAACTTTACATATCTCTTGCGTATTACTTATACTTCTTCAGCACAAAACAAAGAGAAAAGATTATGTAAAATACCGATAAGTCCATTGTTTTAAATATTGCAATGTGTACTTGTTAGTGTGGTAAGGAAAATTGTAATTAATGTATTTAGAATTTCTCAATTGTATTTTTAATGAATTTAGGACCAAAGTTGATAAATTCTCTCTTCACATATTGCATCTTGTGATCAAGTTTTTCGTGACTTGGCCCTTCGTGCAAAGCGTCATCTTATACGTCAGGAGAGAATTGCGAACCTGTTACTTTCTGGGTCACTCCAAGACGCCAACATTACATGCGCGGAGAAATCCGTGACAACTGGTAGTTATGTTACTGAAATCTGTCCATGAATGTTGGTTGCCCACGAAAGAATGATATATTTGAATCATTTGTGTATTTTTGTACTCATGTAGACAACAGGGCAGAGAAGCATGTCAAAAGGCGCCTAAGCATTTCTTCCAGTGTTGCTAGAAAGACCACCTAAATTGGGGCAAAAAGAAATTTTGAAACTTGGCAAAGTATTCTTCTTTGAAATCACCAACAAAAGGATACACAATCAATGTTGTCATCTAGGATGAAGTTCATTCTCTTATGGACAAGGACGCTTTAAATGAAATTTTCAGCAAAAAGGTTTTTTTCTTTACAATGAAAAAAATAATTAATAGAAAAGTGTCGTCATGATAATGTTCGCAAATCTTCAGGTTTTTCGCATAGGTATCACTTTCTGCTACAAACATGGAGCGATGACTATTCACGTTTGTCACAAATGGATTGATATATTAAACCCAAAATGCACCTATAAGCTGAAATGCTAATATTTTATAGAAAGAAATACAATGAATGATTCCGGCTGCTTTTTCATCTCGAAATGAATGCAACCATGTTAATCACGTTTTATGTTAGATTTAGAAGTCTTCTCCGATTGGGTGTAGGATAATTGGGGGAGTCATATGATTCATGTCCATTTGATTATGAACAGAATGTATGGACCACAAAGATGGAGCGAGGAATGGGCTGCCATTTTCCAGGAAACCTTCCGCCACCTGATTGAAAGGATGCCTGCGAGAGTGCAGGATGTATCAAGGCTAAGAGTGGGTCAACAACGTATTGGCTGCAAGTGTTCCCAATGGAGGGCACTCCAAACTTGTACTTCATTTACAGGTGGGTGTCCGGTGTTCACGTAATGTACTTCAGAAGCAAGGAATACTGTTAATATGCGAGACTGACTGGAAAGTAAGACTACAAAGATGTTGCAAAGAGACTGTGAAAAGCCCCACATCCGTTTAAAATATCAGGTCAGAAAGAGATAACATGTATGAAGGATTCAAATGACAAACTATGTGTTTCTGTCCGAGCCACTTACGACTGGAGAGACACAAGTTGTTCTATGCTTAGAAACATGAAATACAAATTTTCCCAGTCTCCCACAAAGCAAAGCAAGCATTCTGTGCAGAAATACATAGATGTTAAAAATCTTATGAAGTATTGCAGGACTGATGCGGGTGGATTTTATCTTTACAAAACTATATTTACTTCTGTTCATGGTGCTAACACGGTGATTGCACGAAATGTCAGAACCCGATTTGCATGAAACTTGGTACACATACAGGGGGCAACAGTATATTAACATGAATGTAGCGTTTGCTACGAATTGTTAGGCAGAGAAGAAATGAGGGAGTGCAGAATGTGGTGCACAGGTAAAGTGGACAATGTGTCTATGCGTCATCTGCTGTATATTCCAAACGGTCAAATATAACATGAACATGTCACCAAGTGTTAGTGTGTATTAGAGATCAACTAGAAGCGGTTGGTTACAAATGAGTGCGCGTGGCAGAACAACAGTTGAAGAACAGAAACTGGCAAGCTCGATTGTGCAAATTCTACTTTAATATATCTGTAATAATATTGTGAATAGGTTTCATACGAAGTAGATGAGTCACTGGAATCTGTGAAGCCAATTTTGTCGCCCTATATGTGGAAAGTAACCTCGAACACAGTGACGCCGATGATGGCGAACGCAAAGAAGGTTTACCCACCACCAGTCAAACAGCCAAAGGAGCAGAAAATAATTTCATTGGAACAAATTGAACGCTGTCAAATTCTGACATGACGTAAAGAAAGAAGCACACATGTCATTGTTTACAGTACAAAAACGGTATCGGTATGTTGATAGGGAAAAGTAATTGTACGGGTGGGTGTGAGAATTGTTAGAATGAGGATTTAATTGAGAAATGTTTAATTTCATTTTGTTGCATTTCATTCAACAATGGAAAAGCAATCTTGATATTTTAATCTAAAAGATTTGAAATAAGCATTATTGTTGAATTAAAGATTTTCAGTTGAACAATGGGAATTATAATTAAAAAAAAAAAACGTTCGAATGTAACTGAACGTGTTGATCGTTGTGTGATGTCGGTGATTATTAACAAATGCAAAGCAAGATAACTTATGAATATTTGTGAGATATGTGCAACTGATTAGGTTTGTAAATGAAACATATAGAATGTTGGATTTATATCGAATTTTGATGAGAATCATCTGATACGTAAATACATTCAATCCATGAACGAAATGGACATGGGCTTAAGGTAATATAAACTTTATTATGATTTGTATTTGACTGCTTTATTGGATGTAAATGAAATGCAGAAATATTGGATTTCAGGGTATGATAATTAAGCATGAGTTATCGTATTAAAGAATAAAGTATATTTTGATTAGTTCGCTGTGAGTATGTGTTCGCACTTCATAGTTAGTATACACAATGAGATTTAATAACTGGCGACGCAGGATAAGTTTAATGCAAATCTACGTAGTTGATTAGATAAGATTTGAATACATACCATAGTGGAATCATGACAATAGCTTTTGCTAATTTTAAATCATTAGATGGAAAGGAAGATAATTTTGTACTTCATTGTCAGGTGCACGAAGTTTCGGCAGAAAAACAGAATGCTCTTTTTCTAACTTCAGTAGACATTTCTGTGTTTGAACGTTTACAGCAGGAATGTACACCTAAACTTGTAGCAGATCTGACGTTGGAGAAAGTAAAGACAATGCTATTGAAACATTACAAATCAAAACAAAATACCAGAACTGAAAGATTTATCTTTCATCGATCCAATCAAACTGAAGGACAGACGGTGGAAGAAAACATTTGTTTTCTTCGAAAGAAAGCAATAGCTTGTAATTTTGGAACTTATATGGAAGAAGCTCTTATCGACCAGATAATATGTGGTATCTGAGACAACAATTTGAGAAAGAGATTACTGTCAATCGATGAAAAGACTATTAACACTGCGATACAACATGAAAGTGTGGAACGTGATAGTAATATACTTTCCAATAAGATTCACATGGCCTAAGGATCGAGTGCACTGGAGGATATAGGCAGAGTTTTAATAAAATTTTTCCAAGTGCACAAATGATTAAGAACTGCAAAATTTGTTCGCGTAATCATGCTCGAGGTCAATGTCCGGCATTCGGAAAGAAATGTCAGTCGTGTGGAAGAATTGGTCATATCATAATTAGATGCAGAATGACTAGTGTGAACTGTAATATGCGTGAGAAGGAGCAACAGAAAAATCATATTCAAACAGTAGGAGAGGAAGAACCTAAAAAATATGTTAATTAGGTACATGTAGCCATGGAATTTGATGATTTTTGGGTGAATGTTATAGAGAATGAGGATGCATTAACAAGTTCACCAGGTTTATGTTTCAGTTTATGTTCACATCAGCAACAGTTCGATGCTTTAGTGGTCACAGGGGCATGTCAGAACATAATCAATAAGAAGTTGGTAGATAATATGAACATTGAAGTTCTTCCGCAAGAATTTTCAGGTATCATAAGAGATTAAAACAATCAACCAATAAACATCATGGGTGAAGTGCCTATGCCATGTATTTTTTTTTTTTAGGAATTCCATGTTTCATATTAAATGGTTGTTGGCCGGAAAGGAAATGCCCTATGCCATTATTGATAGACCGGGTTTGGATAGATTATGCATGAATTGGAGATCTGTATTGTTACGAGGTACACATAATAGAGTTAATCGATATAATTCGTATAATTATGCAGATGAGAAGGTAAATGTGAGCATGAGAGATAACAGTAAATAGGCATGACAGTAATTGTAAACATCCAAATACTCTTCGAGCCAGGATGGATGATACTGTTAGTTCACGTCAAAGTAATTTTAAGCCCAGATTTGATTACAACAATCTTAATATTTTGTCAGCGAACCATAGTTCAGTTAACTTAGCAACAAGAGGATTTTCACAAATGGGTACAAGATAAATTAGATGGTAATACTACTGCGAGCCCCGTAACAAGCAGTATTAATGTAAGCACACAAATAAGCTTACAGGATAATTCAGAACAGAACACAAGTGAACAAACCATGATGGAAAACTCAAATAGTGATATTAGTTCAGAACAGATAAATACTAAGAACACTAAGAGTAATGATAAAGAGAAGATTTCGGTGAACACAAGTCAAGAGAGCAATCAAGTAGAGCAAACCTCTAATAACTGTAGTAAGGAGGTTGTGAAAACGTTTGCAGGATTTGGACGAGATTCTGCTAAGACGCGGATATGGAAAATATTTGCCATATGATATTTTTGCACGAAATAGGGAGATGTGGCTAGGATGGTTAAACAAAAACTGTTGGATGCTATCCAGGAGGGTGTGTCTCGAGTAATTGATGACATTCGTTGTGGATGCAGATAAGAATATTTGTGTTTTTAAGGGGGAGTGAATTGTGAGAACGGACAGAATGAGGATTTAATTGAGAAATTATTAATTTTATTTTGTTGCGTTTAATTCAATAATGGAAAAGCAATTTTGATATTTTCATCTAAAAGATTTGAAATAAGCATTATTGTTGAATTAAAGATTTTCAGTTGAACAATGGGAATTATAAACAATGGGATATATGCAACATATTATGTTTGTAAATGAAACATATAGGATGTTGGATTTATACCGAATTTTGTTAAGAATAATCAGATACATAAATACATTCAATCCATGAACGAAATGGACATGAGCTTAAGGTAATATAAACTTTATTATGTTTTGTATTTATTGGGTGGAAATGCTATGCTGAAATATTGGATTTCAGGGTATATAATCAGGCGGAACAAAAGTGCTGCCAGCAAGTATAGCGTCGGATAATTTGTATAAGCTAACAAGTGATCTTACAGGAAGATTTACGTCGTTATGTCGAAGAAAGATACTAGAAATCAAGAGAACAAAGCGTCACGTGCGGAACGTTTTCGCAGCGATTTTCATCACAAGAGGATCACTCTACAAATTCCGGATTCGCGCATAATTAATTACGACCAATGGACGATCCAGTATGAAATGCTCTCGTCGTCGTTCATGTACACAACGAAAGGTAAATGGAAGACTATTGCACTCGTAGATACCATTGACTCACCGAAGCATTCGTATACCTGTATGCCAATTGTTACGCTAACTAACTAACTAACTAACTCTATGGCTTATGGAACTCGCAAGTTCATCGCCGCAGTAACAAACGTTCGCCATTGGATTCTATCCTGGGCAGTATCAAGCCAGTTTTCATCACGAACACCTACTTCTCGAAGATCTCTTCTAATATTGTCCTCCCAACGACGTCTCGGTCTTCCCAATTGTTACGCGCAATGGCAAATTATTCCTAATACTCTACATGTGTGTATGACTTCAAGAGATTACACGAACAGCTTTTGGTCCAAGAGTTTAATGTCGATTGTTCGAGATCAGGCAGGATGGCGGTCATAAATGCAGAGAAATTCATTGACAAAGATGTTGGAAAGATTCGTAACACCGAATCCGAAACATATATCGTTATCAGGGGATTCGTGGAATAACCAATGTACGAACTAACGAGGAGGATGACGGGGGTAAGTCTGCATGTGGACGCATGTGCAATGTGTAATATTAGATTTTTAACATATTTTTCTTATCAACAACACTTCATCCCCCCCCCCGCCCCCACGTAAGAAATTCTTAATTCGTACACTGGGAATAACTACATAGTGAAATCAAAAGTGCGGTCGTATGAAACCATTCACAATCTAACAATAAGGAAAGGAACCAAAGGACACATACAACCGGTTGAGTTGAAGGGGTTTGATTCGTGAAAAGTCATTGATAAGGTGCATAACCATAACATACAATGCACTGCAACTACATATCGATTACCACTACTCGAATCTCATGTTCTCACTCGTACAATTACTTTTCCCTATCAACATACCGATAACGTTTTTTTACTGTAAACAACGACATGTGTGCTTCTTTCTTTACGTCATGCCAAAATTTGACAGCGTTCAATTTGTTCCAATGAAATTATTTTCTGCTCCTTTGGCTGTTTAGCTGGTTTTGGGTAACCGCCTTCTTTGCGTTCGTCGTCATCGGTGTCACTGTCTTCGAGGTTACTTTCCACATATAGGGAGACAAAATTGGCTTCACAGGTTCCAGTGACTCATCTACTTCGTATGAAACCCGTTCACAATATTATTACAGATATATTAAAGTAGAATTTGCACAATCGAGCTTGCCAGTTTCTGTTCTTCAACTGTTGTTGTGCCACGCGCACTCATTTGTACACCAACCGCTTCTAGTTGATCTCTAATACACACTAACACATCATAGAGATTTATTGGTGACATGTTCATGTTATATTTGACCGTTTGGAATATACAGCAGATGACGCATAGACACATTGTCCACTTTACCTGTCCACCACATTCTGCACTTCAATAGCAGCTGGAATATACATACATGCTAATACACTGATGCCCTCTACATGTGTACCAAGTTTCACACAAATCCGACTCGGACTCTTCCTGCAGTCTCCGTGTAAGATGGAAAGTAACATAGTTGTGTACCATGAGGATAACTGCCAGAATAGATACACACTTGTGAGCGCTCACCTATTTGGCACCACCTATTTATTTTCATGACCAGTAGTATAGTTACTGAGAACTACTCTAAAGTTATATTTATTATATACTCTTAAGTACATATTTAGCACAACATAATATTACAGGTTTTCTCCTTTAGCTGTATTTGGTGTGAAAAACTTAGTCCATGGACTGGATTGGTTTTCACAGAAATTCTATTAACTGAGTCCTTACGTTTCAAACAAAATTATTCAGGGATTTCAAATCTGATGCTAGAAAAACTTGTATTCATGTCCAAAATGTAAATGCACAGTTAAAAGTTTAATGTACATCATTGACTAACATACTCTTCAATGGATCTTTTCTGCATGTCAAGTCTATTTTGCGGAAGGTGGATATTTCTACTTTGCCTGATATTATAATTAGGTATTCAGCTATTTTCTGTGAAATGATTGTGATAAAATGTAATTTAAATAATCAAAACTACGAATTCAAATATGCACGAAGGTAAAGGAAGAATATTTAAATGCTTGAGTGTGGTTTACAGGATTATCTCTGACAGATACCTTTCAGAATACGCATTGAACGCGTCTCGGTTTTAAATATTTGACTACTTGAAGCTGTATGTTCCCAAAATATAATTCCATCGTTAAGCAAAGTGACCGAATTCTACGTGAGTTTTCATTTAGTTTATCTTTTAATACTCTTAAAATAAAGGAAACACTATTTACTTTTCTGTTTAGTGTGGGGAGATGAACATCCGCCTAATTGAGTTATCTAAATGAAGCCCTAGAAATTATCTTGTGTAAGTAAATTGAGAACTTCTTCGTATAATGAAACATTTAGAGCTTCTTCTGAGGTTTGTCGTGAGAAATTAAGGCAAAGAGATTTCTCTGTGTGTTCTTTGAATCGATTGTTGTCAAGACAGTTTTCAAAATCTCGCATAGTTTTATTTTTTTATTTAATTTCCCAGTTTCATCACGAATTAAAATTGTAGTAGCACAGGCATAGAGAATCGTATGGGCAGAATAAAAATAGTCGGGCAACGCATTTATATATAATAAAGCAGAACCGGTACTAGTATCCTCCGGATACACCAGTATTTACAAAATTGGAGTTTGAATGGCATGACTGTATGCAGTTTTTTCTATAGTATCAGTACTTAATTTCAGTAGTTACTTTTCAATGCTGCAGTCTAAATACACGTGGAACCAATGGTAGGCTAAACCACGAGTACCATAGGACTCTAATTTTCTTAATAATTTATTTTGATCCAGTGTATCAAAAAGCTTTGTCAAAACTATAAAATAGTAGCAAATACTTAATTTCTTCCGATATAATGTAAAAGCCTAGTAAGAAGATAGTATATTGTCGTATGCGTCTGTTTTGCGAGTAAGTTATTACAATTTAGAAACTTCAGTAATCTTTTATGCATTACTGCTTCTAATATTTTAGAGGAGAAAACCGATAGATGAGAGATAGAATGATATTTTTCTAACATTCTGTTTTTTTTTTTAGAATCTCTTTTGTGAAGAGGTTTTATCAGAGCCGTTTTTTAAATATCTACAAAAGCACCAGTTAGCAAGGATGCGTTACAAAGATGCGTAGCGATCAGGTGATTACCATGTCCCTGTATGAAGAAACCGGGCATTTCATCGCTGCTAAATGACTGAGTGTTTTAGATCATGCAAAATTTGCTGTAGAGCTGTGACAGACATTAGAAAATTTTGACTCACTGCAATGGTTTCTAGCTTTTTGCAGCATTTTGTTTTTCAATTCATCCGAAATGATCTTAACTGAGTTAATAAAATGGTCGTTAAATGTATTCGTTACTAAGATTGGGTATGATATGTCATTGTCTCTAAGGGTTTCCTTTGATTCTATCCGTTTCATCTTTTCCTATATTCCACAAGGCAAGGGTTTTATTTTGAGATTTTTAAATGGCATTTTCATGTTCCATTTTGTTGGATCACATAGTTTTAAGTAAAACTTCTTGTTTATATTTTTTGACAAGTCATCGAATCGAGGAACAGTTAGATTATGTCAACCAGCAAGCGTTTCTGGTTCAGAACAAGGCTATAAGAGACATACATTAATTCTGAACAAACACACACGGTACGGTCAACAGCGTCGGCACGCACAGGTGATGGAAGAACGACACTGACGGCGAATGACAAACATCCCAACGAAAGAAAAAAAAATGCATCGAACCACAGTGCAACACTAGTGCATCTCAAACTATCAATCAACGCATTTTGTACCGTTGTACATTCCATGAGGTTGTTAAATCCTTTAACACTGATATTACTGATGTCCTTGAATAGGCGATGCGCTCAACTGTGTCCAAATGCGGTTCGCAGTTGGTCAAGCTGTATTTTATTCACGGTTTTGTTTCTTTATTTACTAAATAAATAAAACTTACTTTTGAGAGCAAATGGAATTGATATAATAAAATTCTAGAAGAAACGCCAAATAGTTTGTTTGTAGTTTTGTATCTTTAGAAGTAGTAAATATCTGGCGCCAGAAGGCACGTGAATCTTGCAAAGTTGAATAAGTTATTGCTGGTATAACAACAACAACAAATAATAATAATACAGTAAGAATAAGCTCATCTTGTCAGTTTTTTTTTTCATTCCCGATTCTCATAATTTTTGAGAAATTTACTTTTACTTAGGCAAAAATCTGGTGGCAAAGGAGGAGTACTGTAAAGATATGACAATCTGTATACGAGAGATCGTTGGACCAAACACAATCTAGGTTTTAAGAGGTAGAAATGGTGTTGGGAACTGGCATTTTGTCTGCGTACTCTTAGGTTAAAAAGTGGAAGAAGGTCGTTGTTTCTGAGAGTGCCCTGCATTATTTTATATAAAGAAATTTTAAGTCATTTAGTTTTCTTCGCGTGTCTATGTTTTTCAAGTCAAGAGAATCAAAATGTCTGCATTAGAATTATGTTGGAGGTTGGGTATCCTGTGTTGCACAATACGAATAAAGAAATTTTGTACTTTGTATAATTTAGATAAGTTAGTTTCACAAACCATAGACCAGATAGATGAACAGTATTCAATAGTAGGAAGTACACAAGTGAGAAAATATAACTAAAGAGCTCTGAAATCTTTAATATCTGTAAACCTGTAGAGAAGTCCAAGATGTTTGAGTGCTTTAGAAGTTACGAATTCAATATGAGTAGTAAAATTGAGTTTTTCATCAAATATGATATACCAAGGTCTCTGTAATGGTCTACCCATGGTATAACAGATGAGGACAATATGTATGTACATTTTGTGGCATGGGTTTTGACTGAGAAAACCACTGCAGCAGTTTTGCACGGATTGAATTTCAGTAACCAATTATTGCACCACATTTCAACACAGAATCAATAGCGGCTTGAAGGAAGAAAGTCTTCTGTAGATTTAATGGTCTTAAAAATTTTGCAGTCATCAGCGTAGAGAAGTACATAACAGAAATTATCTATCTGTTCACATAAGTCATCAATGTAGAGGGAAAATAAAACTGGACCTAATGAGCTTCCTTGAGGGACACCAGAAAGCACTGGGAGCCACTTGGATGTGCTACCAGGGAAGACGACACGTTGTTCTCTTCCAGTCAAATATGATGTAAGAAGCTAAAGGAGGGGCCCGTGTAAATTAAAATGTGGAGTCAAGCATGTGTATAAGAAGTTTGTGATTGACAGTTTCAAATGCTTTGGAGAAGTCTGGGTACATGACGTCAAGTTATTGTCTATTGTCTATGTGGCTTGAGATAGTAGGACAGCTAAGTTGATTCACAGGAGGCATTCGGTACAAAGCCATGCTGGGAGGGAGAAAGAAATGAGAGAACATGTTTTTTTTTTAATTCTGTCTGTGATAACTTTTTCACAAATTAAACCGAGGACAGAAAGAACGGAAATGGGTCTGTATGAATTAACACATGGCTTGTCATCTTTTTTGTAAACCGGAGTAATGTTTGCTTGTTTCCAGGCGTTCGGGAAATAACCCTCCGAAAAGCACCCATTGAAAAGAATGGTGAGAGGTGCAGATAATCAGAGGGGTTAGTTTAATCAGAATTTATTTTGTCAGGCCCAGAGGCCCGGGAGGTTTTTAGAGAGGTTAAAAGGCGATACACTTCCGTACAGGTTGTGTTTATCTCTGCTAGACAATGGGTAATTTTAGACTTTACATCGGGAAAATATAGAGGATTTGAACAAGCATTAAAATTGCAATACAAACAGTCATTAAATAAATCAGCCCTGTCATTGAATGAAGCAGTACGTTCATTGTATGAAACTAGAGATGACAGACCTGAGTTTTGTCGCCTGCAGTTTATGAGACCAGAAATGTTTAGGATTGGTTACAGCTTGTGATGAAACTGATTCATTATAATTATCATAGTCTCTACGGAGGATATAGCTTTACATAATTGGCGTTGTTGAATGAAAACATTATGAGTTTGTCTATTGGGATATTGTTTCCAGAGCGACCATGCACGCTTCTTGTTCTTGAGGGCAAGTTTTTTTTTCCTGACTGTACCACATCGGAAACTTACTGGATTTTGTTTTCTTTACTGGAACATAGTCTTTTATAAGAGCGTCCAAGCATGCATAAAGGAAATCCATGGCATCCCCTACGTGTCCTGATTTTACCCACGGTATTGTCTTTATTGCAGTTGCCACAAAGTCTCAGTTCGTTTTGTGCCACAGGGGTAACGTTCGTTGAATAAAAGAGCGCCAGCGGCGCGGAGGAGGAAACTGGAGTTCAATGTCTGACGACAGGTGGTCTGGTGTGTCAAAAATATTTCTGCCTGGAATGACCTTCACTTTATCGAGAGTGGAAAGAACTAAATCTAAGACAGAATTACCCCTAGTTGGGAACCAAGATCTTGGGATAAAACCAAGAGCTTCAATGAAATGTTCGAAGAACCATCTGTTGGGCGAATCAGTACAAGTACCACTAGAGTTTGAATCCCAGCTGACGTGTACATTAAAGTCTCCAATGATACATCACGTTCTTTGATGGCAGCCAGGACAAAATCGAATAAACTATATAAAGAGTTTACATTTTAGCTATGGTTTCTATATTAACAGCCGATTAATAATTTTGAATGTTCTCCTTGTTTTTATAAACCTTCGAAAAATCTAGCTGTATGGTTGCTAGGACGGTGACAACTTTACTTGTACATTGGGGAGAGAAGTGATTATCTTTCTGTTGACAGATGATGCACTAGTTAGTTGCCATGACAACCTAGACGCGACAGGCTATTCTGGCCAACGAGAAGCAGCGTTGAGTGTAGCGCAGGAGAAGCTGTCTTCTGCGTTCTCCGAAATAACTTCTCTTCCGGCTTTCCAACGTGCAAATAAATGTCTCTATATTGTAGTAGCATTACGTTTGCCTGCATAGTTGTGCGTATTTTTGTTTATACATGTATAGTGAGGAATTTAATGTGTTTGATGGTATTTCTTTCTCCAATCTGACTATGAGCAAGGTGTATTGATTTTTAATACAATATAAAAATATACTAGGCAAGTATTGTTGTACGCATCTGTGTTAGAATTTTAATTAATACATAGTTGTTTCTTAGTGTTTCAAGACTATTTTAAGAAAGTAGTCTAAAATATTGTTGTTGTTTTTTCAAGGAAATTAGGGTTTCGACATGTACATTTTATAGATAACACTTATCTATGCTTACATAAATATGCATGTCGAAACTATAAGAGGTTGAGTGAGTTGACCCACGCATATGCTTGTAAAAACGAAACAAATTGAAGTATTCTACTTGTGTTATTATATCTGAGATCATGGTCCTTGTCTAATCTTAACAATTTAATCTCATTATTAGGCTACATTAATACCTGATTTGTTATTAAATTCTAGTGTTACCTAAAATTTATACTGAATAGTGAATATTGGTTGAAATTGGAAACAATATTAGAGGTTTCCGTTGATTTATAAGGAAGGGTGGAAATGGATTTCCAGAACTAGGGAGATGTTCATTGCTAGAACAAAAGGGGATATCATCAAACTTTATTCGTATATATGATTGTTAACTACATTCTTTCGTTAGCATGTGTAGAACTAAAGGTACGCCATTCTATTTTCCCACCATATATATATACACACAATATTTGCCTAGAAAGGATCTCTACTTATAGATCATCGAAAGGAGGCAGTACAAGTTCAAACCTTGCCCACCCATATGCACCGACAGTCTTTCCTTATTTCCTCCAGCCAATCCCTGGATCACCGTATCATTTTGTACTGGTAAAAAGAGGAAACAGATCAGGACTTGCCCCTTCCGGAGTAGCACTTAGCTGATGTGGAGCCTAACGATCAAACATTGTGATGATTGGTGAAACCCAGAGATTCGAGCCGTCTTCCAACTGCTGTCCTGTGTACCTGGAAGATTTTTGTTAATTTCTTTATGGTTAGTTTCGAGCTGTTTCGTATGGCTTGGTCGTGATTCCCCTCGGAAAACACTAATGAACCTCCAATCCGTGGTTAATCTTGACAAATTAATGGCTTAAGTATTACTTATTTTGAAAATAAATATGGTATTTGATTATTTTTTTAACTGATGCACTACGTTCCGCGTAGCCTTTCTTATGCTCAACGGTTCTAAAGAACTTAAACCTTTCATATCAAACACCAATGGTACCTGCCAATTGAGGTAGTCGTGTGGTATGAGATTTTAGGCCAAGGATTGCACTCCCATATTCGTAAACGGTCGAAGTCAAAAGTTACTAAAATGGTCCATGCAAAATAAAGTTTAACGAATAGTACATCAGCTGTGATGGTGGTTTTATGTTACAGAATACGGAGTCCTAAATTTACTATATACGATTTTGTTTCAAAGAACCATCCAATACACTGTTTCAAATTAACCAAGAAAATCACGTACGTATACAACCTTAAAAAAATACACGCAAAACCAAAAGAACTAATTTTGTAATGCTCAGTTGGTCAGTTCTGAACAACGTTGTTACATGAAAGTAAGCTGTCTCGAGGTTCCCAGTCCCAACCGTGTCGTTACTATCTTGATCTTACTAGACGAACACTGGGATGGTGCTGTATGAATTGCCTAAACCCGCTTCTTTCTCAATTTCCTTACTCTATGGATCGTGAGAATATGTTATAGAACTGATATATACTTTAGATGCCAGCCTTACATTTACAGTATATTCCTTACTTTGTATTTCAATTGGATCAGAGTCAACATTTTTATTCCATTTACACGTTGTATTTTAACAAGACCAGAGTTTATTATTTCATTTCATTTGCTCTTTATACATACAAGAACTCACTACTTACATTCAATTTCCACTTTCAATTTCAATAAAAGCAGAGTTCACCTTTCTCATTCCATCTGCACTGGGTATTTCAAGAAAAGCAGAGTTCATCTTTTTTGATTCAATTTGCACGGCATATTTCAATAAAAGCAGAGTTCACCTTTTTTTATTCTACCTGCACTGCGTATTTCAATAAAAGCAGAGTTCACTTTGCCATTCTATTTTCACTGCGTACTTCAATAAAAGCAGAGTTCACCTTTTTGATTCAATTTGCACTGCGTATTTCAATAAAAGAAGAGTTCACTTTTTTTGATTCTATCTGCACTGCGTGCAGAGTTCACTTTGCCATTCTATTTTCACTGAGTATTTCAATAAAAGCACAGTCCACTTAAAATAATCAATTTGCACTTTGTATTTCAATAAAAGGAGATTTCACATTTCTATTCCATTCCGTTCAATGTGGTGCGTGGTGCCGATTGTTTATGTAAGCGTGATAACATTTACTTCCAAAAATTTTAGATCCAAAATGAAGGTAAGAGAACAGGTATCAGAGTTAATACCTTTCATTGGCGAGTGTTATCTGTTAAGGATTATCTTAAATCGCCGACTTAGATAGCAGCTTGATTTTTTGCATTAAAGCATCTTAGAATGGAATCAATCAGCCATCATAATGGTGCTCGAACCAAACCTGTCATCAAATGAATAATATGCTGAAAAGTACCTAGCTTACCATTCAGATTGTATTTTCTTTTTTTTTCTTTTTTCTGGGAAAAGAAAGAAAACAAATTGGGGAAACAAAGTTGGAAATACTGCTCTCCTTTCGACCCGGAGGAGTAACTGGAGTAAAGAATCGATGGACGTGCCTGGAATTTGGACTGCTGCCAAGTTTTTGGTGAGGAGGCTCCAGGCTGCTGGACTCAATTGGTAGGGGGTTCTCGCCCCCTCTCCTCATCCTTTCGTACTCTCTCAGCTGTATCTGTGCCTGGAACCTGCTTGCAGACACAAAAAAAGGAAGAAAGAAAAGCCTAAATTTATTTGCAGGCAGCTTTTCTCCAGGAACCGCGGTAGCCTCCTCCACACGTAACCATTTCTCCATATTCCGGATGATAGCTCTGATCCTGCCTACACAACTTCTGGGATTTTCAAATGGCCAGAAATGTGGAGAGAGAGAGAGGGAGGATGGGGAATAACACAGAAGACCCCATTCTCGTAGAAGAAGTCGTGTAAATTTCAAGATTAAATTCCCATTTCCCTTTCTTTGTCTATTCTTTCTTCGTATGCTACTTTTAAATAAGTTTCGCAGTCGTAGTGTGTACCATACCAAGTATTCTGGGATGAAAAAGAAGAAATTCCAGAAAAGGAGAACCTTAAGATAAAATGAAGAATAAAGAGTATTTTTTGAGTAACATATATATTTTGGAACTTTGGTTCTGTTATCCTGTATGAAGAATAAATAAATAAGAAACGGTGCTCAGCAAGGTATTTGCATGTGTGTACTACTTCTGAAAGTTCAGTTGTTTGGTTAACCGATTGAGCTATTGGGTGGATGTTCTACAGAAATCTGGCCATGCCCATTTTATCATAAATGACTCGATACAGGTGATGTTCTGGAAAAAAAAAATGCCTAAAGAAGAATATTAACCTATTCATGGAGACGTTGGATTTTCATCATTTCCGGTTTACAGTCTTTGTTTTTTAGAGTAACTGACTTCGGTCCTGTCACGTTTGGATCATTCCAAGCCTACGTGATAAGTTTGAGGTACATCTGACACAGGTGTTCTAAGGAACTTTTTTTAAAGTTGTAAATATTTTGAGCAATGTTAGTCAATATCCTTATCAGGAAGTGACAAAAAAAAATAGGCTACTTTATCCACAAGCCATGCATAAGGTTAATATAAAGCCCAGATCTCCGACAAAAGATGGCAACACTATCTCCTTATATGTCTAATGTATTTTTATTGTTGCACGAAATTGCAATGCTGCTCCTACAAATTCAAACCTAGAGAGTTCAAACTTTCAGGGAAGGAAGTTTATAACCAATTCAGAAGTTCTATCCGTGTCGATTTTTTATTTTCTTCCTTGTTCATTGTTGTTATGGATATCCAAGCCTATAACAATGAAGCTCTTTCAACAATGAACAAGAAAGAAAATAAAGAATCGGCACGGATAGAACTCTTGAATTAGTATGGCAGCCAAGGCACTGAACTTTGCATTGTGGTCTGCGCAATGTTTTTTTTTTTTTTTTTTTTTCATTTTATTATTCATAGGACCATCCTAAGTGAGAATCCGACGGGTACCACCTCGTCACCCTTGGGCAATCCAAAATAGCGGTAAGCGTAGTCTTGGTTTTGAATGCATGTATCTCCTAAACTACTGGTCCAATCGTTATCGTTCAAACACTAAATTATGTAGAAGATAACACGGTACAATATGACATCACTTATTGATATTCATACTTAAAATTAGTATCCAGAAAAATAATTGAATTTAAAACTTTAGTTTTTTCGAACAACTTTTCAATCATAGATTGCAAAGTTACATGCAAACGGCTAAAATAATCGTAAAACGTGTAGAATAACTTTTCAAAGATAGTTATATTTGCTTTAATTTGGCGTATTGTTTATTTGGATACATTAAAAGACAGCTAAGTTATTGACAGTAAAAAAATGGTAACTTGAAAACGGAACTTATATTGGCGGCTTTGGAAATTGACTATTCGCGCGACTTAATAACATAAGATTTTTAATTTTTCCCCACCTCTAACTCTATTATTAACTGGAGGAATTGTAGAGAGTGGTGCAGGGACAGGCTGAATTGTATGTCCTCCCATATCTAACGCAATTGCTCACGCAGGGAGATCAGTATATTTATCAATCTTCTCCTTCCATTTAGCAGGAGTCCCCTCAATTCTAGGTGCTGTAAATTTTATAACAGTAATTAATATACGAGTACCCGGTATAACAATAGAACGAGTACCGTTATTTGTGTGATCTGTTATAATTACAGCTATCCTTTTATTATACTGAGCTAGCAAAGCTCACGGAATAGTCACCTAATATCTGGTCGGGCCTCCTCTGGCACTGCTGAGAGCAGCGATACAGCGTGGAAGTGAGTATGCAAGTCCCTGGTACACTTCCGGAGGCAGTTGACACCACACAGTCTGCAAAGCGGAAACCGATTGCGGCCTGTTCGTGGGTGGAGGGAGGATCCAGTGCACGTAGCCTGAGTTCAACGTCATCCTAGATATGCTCAATGGGGTTCATATCAGGGCGCCGGGGTGGCCAGCTCAGTCGTTGGACTTCCCCTGCATGCTCTTCGAACTATTCTCGGACCACATTGGAGCGATGTGGCTGCGTATTGTTATCTTGAAAGACCGCAATATCATCAGGGTGTTGAAAGGCCAAAATCGGGTGGAGATGGTCTCCGAGCAGCTGACGATACAGCGGTCCATTCAACGTGTCTTCCAGAACAACCAGAGCGCCCATTCTATACCAGAAAAACGGGTTCCGATGACGCGAGGTTAGCAGTGACACCCGTGTAGGGCGGCGGATCCCACACCCCAGCGAACGTAAGGTGCGACAGATTGTCCACTCGGAGGTGTTTCTAGCGTGACTAGTGTTGAATTGGGCCGTGATTTCTCGCACTGTCGCCCTCCTGTCTCTGTTGACCCATTCGTTCCAAGTGTCGCCGGTCTCGGTCATTGAGGGCGGCTGGACGCCCATGGTGTTTGTTGTGGACTGTGACGCCTTCATCCAACCATTCTCAGTATACCCTGGACACGGTTAATGTGTGAAGCCGAATTCCTACACCACCGCCGAAAGCGAACTTTCCATGCATCGGGCACCCACCACCATGCCCCGTTCGAATGGCGTTAACTCACGACGACGTTGCATTTCACATGAATCACTAACACAGCCACATCCTATAAGGTCTCACACACAACTGGATCCGTCGCGGAGTCCTGCAGGGAGCGTGGAACACACGTGGTGTCCACCCGCGACTCGGTGACCTGCTAACTCATTAGTTTTGCTAATTCAGTGTACTATTCTTACCGGTCCTAGCAGGAGCAATTACAATAGTTTTAAAATATCCACACTTACCTTGATCTTAAACCCATTTGGGGTCTGATTCTTTCTCTGATTCTTTGGACACTTCGAAGTCTATATCTTAATTCGAGCAGGATTTGGTATGATCTCCCACATTGTTACTCAAGAAGGCGGTAAAAAGGAAACATTTGGAGCCCTAGGAATAATCTACGCAATATTAGCGATTGGATTTCTGAGTTTTATTGTACAAGCCCATCATGTATTCACAGCAGGAATAGACGTAGACACCCGAGCCTATTTCACAGCAGCCACAATGATCATTGCCATTCTAACTGGCATTAAAGTTTTTAGATGAATTGCAACACTTCATGGTACACAAATTAACTATTCTCCCCCAACCAATTAGGATTTATCTTCCTATTCACCATAGGAGGCCTCACAGGAGTAATATTAGCTAACTCGTCAATGGATATTGTATTACATGACACCTACTACGTTGTAGTCCACTTCCATTACGTCCTTTCAATAGGAGCAGTATTCGCAATCATAGTAGGAATTATCCATTGATTCGCTCTTTTTAGAGGAACATCCCTTAACCCTTCCTGACTCAAAATTCAATTCACCACAATATTCCTAAGAGTAAACATCACATTTCTCCCACAGGATTTTCAAGGTCTAAGACGAGTACCCCGACGATATTCTGACTACCCAGACGCATACATAACCTGAAATATAGTTTCAAGCGTGGGATCCCTTTTATGCTAGTTGCAGTTCTTATATTAGTCCTTATTTTATGAGAAGCACTTGCCAGCACCCGCCCAATTCTATTTCCCGACCAACAACCAACTTCAGTCCAATAATAACAAAATTTACGTCCAGCAGATCATAGCTACTCAGAAATTCCTATTTTAACTATTTAATCTCTAAGATTAAGTGCCTTGGACCTAAGCCCCAAAAATAAGACTTAACTATGTATTCTTAGAAATGGCTACCTGAAACCAATTTGGCCTCCAAGACGCCAGATCACCAATCATACAACAAATAACCTTCTTCCATGATCATACTATAATTATTATTGTAATAATTACAGTACTTATATGCTACCTCCTAATCTCTATCATATTCAATAAATATATCAACTGATACCTTATCAATATATCAACAGAAATGCTGAGTCCCAAATTAAAAATAAAGCAACTTTCGGAAATTAAAAATGGAGAAAAATAAGGATAAAAGAAATCGAATTATCGTTATTATTATTATTATTATTCTGATATTTATGCTTATCGGGTTTAATAAACAAGAATTTCAGTTTAAGCTATGACCTTATATTATCAATAACTTTGTCGTATTGTAATATATCCAAATAGAAAATACGCTAAATTAAAGCATATATAACGATCTTTGAAAAGTTATTCTACACATTTTACGACTATTCTAGCCGTTTGCATGTAACTTTGCAATACAGTATATGATTGAAAAGTTGTTCGAAAAAATGTAAGTTTTAAATTAAATTATTTTTCTGGATACTAATTTTAAGTATGAGTATGAAAAATTGATGTTATATTTTATCGTGTTATCTTCTACATAATTTAGTGTTTGAACGATAAAGATTGGGCCAGAAGTTTATGAGATAAATGCATCCAAAACCAAGACTACGCTTAGCCTTTGGGCGCCATATTGGTTGACGGCCATTTTGGATTGCCTAAGGGTGACGAGGTGGCACTCGTCGGATTCTCACTTAGGATGGTCCCGTGAATAATAAAATGCGCAAAAACATTGGGCAGACCACAATGCTTGGTTACGAACTTCCTTCCTGAAAAGTTCTAACTCTCTAGGATTGAATTTGTAGGAGCGGAATTGAAATTTCGTGCAACGATAAAAATACATTAGTTATAGGGGGGTAGGCATACACGGAGATAGTGCTGCCATCTTTTGTTGGAGATCTTGGCTTTACATTAACCTTAATTTACACAGTGAATATGCAGTTGGGTACACACACAAACAAGTTGAAAAGTTAACTTCTATTTTAAAAATGTGGTAGACAGCAAAACATGTTTGAATGCTGCAGAGCAATATAAAATGATTTTACCTCTATTATCATGTATATATATATATATACGTTTAAAAAAAGATTTCACTGAACCACTAGGTCATTCACAAGTAGTGACGATTTTCTGTGTGAGGAAGGACTGACATTACTTTGCAATAATAGAAGTGATTATTTTCTATGAAAAATCCAGTAATTATTTAAAGTTACCTTCTTATGAACGGTGCAGAGCAGAACGGGACACAGCTGTTGCTATTGTCAAAAGCTACAAGATTAGGAGAATACTTACAGCTTACACGAAATAAGTAACTACGACTACACTCATTACGGCAGCAGAAGTGTTGAACGAAATTCAGTTCCGTGGGAAGTTAGTAATTATTAATCATTTTCAGTATTAAAATTTTGGTTGAAACACTTCGAAATATATATATAAGTATTAACAAAATGAAGAGCGCCAAACCTGTTACATTTCTTCAAAGCCAGTCTATTTAATGGAAGGTCACGTTAAACTAAGATAATACAAGTACAATAAAGACACATTATTTAAAAATATAATAAGATAGTATTTTATGAGTTGAAATTAGGTGGAAAATTAGGGAAACGCAGGTGGGTGTTCCCCATAATTGTATAAAAGTATTACAGCGGAAAAATATAGTTTAATTAGCAATTGTACACATGGCTTAAGATTGACGGAGCATCTACTTAATGCAAACGTATGAATGTCCTCTTAGTACTACAAACATATTTCCACCACTGGCTGAATTACCCAAACTTCTCATTTAACAGTGTAAGATCTATCTACTATGGGAAATATCGAGTACTGGTGAACGCCGTGATAATGCCTTGAATTCGGCCCTTTCCTTTCACATTCGATGCAGTAGCACAAGAGAAATAAAGTCTCTGAGATACTTCAACCTTTGAAAAGTGAGATTTAAATAGTTTGAATAGGTCAGTATTCGATTTGCGGTTACCTGTATTTGCGACTTAACTTTCTGAAATTAAGAGATTTCTAGAAGTCATGCATTTATAGAAATATTCAAGCAAAGCGAACTCAGGGAGACAAAAATCTTGATCTTAGTTTCCAGAGGATAGTTTAATTTCACTCTCTTATTATTTAGCGATAAACTCCGAAATTCCAGAATTTCAGAACTTAAAAAAGATTTCCGAATTCCGAAGTCAATATCGATACTGATATCGATAGAGGTACTAACCTCTATAGTACGCTCGCTTTCTGTGCGCGTGGTCACATGTTCAATTCCCGCCGAGGCCTACCTACTGAACGGAGTGGTTCGGAGCCCAATTTACCAAAAGCTGTAGGTAGATTCTTAGAAACATGCCAGATCGTTTAGAAGGTCAATAAATCACGCGAAACAAATGCAAACCATCAATATTACCTCATCCCACATAATGTCCAGATCTGACACCATACATTTTTCTCCCTATTATCCAAATTAAAGTACCACCTGAAGATTAATTTGCCAGATATTGAGGTTAAGGATGCTGTGATGCGCTGATACCGAGCCAAGACAATTTTTTCCCGACGGTATGCAGTGACTAGTTTATCGTTGGGGAAAGTGTGTCATGTAGAGGAATAGCCAGGTTATGAAAAGGATAACATTTCAAGCTATGTTTCATTTCTTGTTTCGTAGTTTACTAGGTAAGAAGCTAAGGACTTCGATACATTACTTTTCAGCTTCGAGAAAGAGAAGAACTCAAGCTGTAATAGTATTCCGTCTCTCTCTTAATACATAGATTGAATTTAGAATTCTAACTCCGAACTTCACAATTATTTTCTATGAAAAAATCCAGTAATTATTTAAAGTTACCTTCGTATGAACGGTGCAGAGCAGAACGGGACACAGCTGTTGCTATTGTCGAAAGCTACAAGATTAGGAGAATACTTACAGCTTCACAAGGACGTCACAGTAGCGATTGGTTGATATCTTGTTGCGTTAAAAAAAATAATTATGGGTAGTGCAAGTACGGGAAACAGATGGTGGTTTCATATTGGCTGGGAACGACGTCCTAAGACAGTTTGAATTTGAATTTAATTTTTATGGCTTTTAGGCAACTTTGGCTCACGCCGGATGGATTATAATGGGATGAATTGGGGAAATGAAGAAAATAGGAGGAAACGGGAGAACCCCGAGAAAACCCACGCACAAGGTGTTTGCCCAACACAAAGCCCACATGGCATGAGCAGGGATCAAACGGACAAACACCAGCATCAGAGGTGAGCACTCTATCATCGAGCCACTGCGGCTCTCCTAAGCCCGTGTTTAAAGAGAATTCCGTATCACAACATTCAGTGAGTAGGCTATACTAATGGAAATAGAACTTGAAACTCCTTTATTACGAGATGACGTGCGAAACCGCTCATGCCAAGAACAATGCTTTTACAGAAGACCAGGAAACAGAGGAGTCATTATAATGTAAACCGAGTCTGAAAAAAGATACATTATTTACAAAAAGTATCAGAACGAAAAATGTACAAGAAAAAAGGCTAAGAATAATGCAGAAACAAGAGATGTAATTAGTGTCGGTGTAGTCAAGATTAATAAAAGAAACAAGAGTATGTAAATACATCAAGAATATTGAAGGCGAGTACAGCACCATGTAGGTCGAAAGCAAAAAGAGGAAAGCGTGCATGACTTAATTAAGCAGACTTCTTATAAATAAATCAAAGATGCTGTCTGCCGTTCTATCAGTTTATCCGCTATACAAATGCACAGCGTCAGACCAACGTATACTAAATTTTTTGGGTATCTGCCTCATTAAACGACAGTAAGACCGTATACCACGTCTGGTCACAAAAATTAGGCTGTGAAAGGAGAGTATTTTGAACCCTCCTCGGGATGATTTAACTTTACCTAACTCACCCTTCCTCCTTATGCAACCCTCACGACAGCTCTTTTGTTCGGGTTATAAATAAGAAAGGCATGTATAAAATATTAAAGGGCCCAATTTTGGACGTGAGGTGAAGTAAAATATAGAAGAATCACACATTTACTTGAAAATACGTTTTATACTATTTAAACCTGTCATAAGCAAGTATAGTGCGTTTTCTAACTGGATTTAGAAACTATATTTAGGTTACGACTATTTTTTTTCTTCTCAGAGCCAATCGTATGACTACATATATCACATTTTGCCGACAGCGACAGGTTCTTCAATATAAGCTAAGGATTCTTTGTTCGTTACGGTACGTCGTTCCTTTTCCACGTTAGTGCAATGTTCTACCGTTCCCGTAAAAGAGTAGGGATAGCAGCTGCCATCTTGATAAGTTCATACCATTAATTTACATGAACACTGTTCTACTTGTCTTACGGACAGAATAGTAATTTTTAAGTATGTATTCTTTTACGTACGTATTACTTGTTAGTGGTTCTTTTAGCGCGTTATCTTTTGAAGATACATAGTTTCCTTGTGCCTAGGGGCAAATAATATATGATCAAAGTTTAAGATAGTCCATTTTAATAATCTGTTTTTACCCGCCAAAATAAACTTGACAATAATTTAAGTGAAAACGGAAGTTAAACATTTCACTTCTGAGAAACATAATACAAGTAAAACAATTTCCATGTAAACGAATGGAATGGACCTACCAAGATGGTGGAGGTGATTTACGCCCTTAATGTTATCTATGTTTTCTATCCGCCCTTTCTGCCCACTTTCCAATTATTCTTGAACCGTAAATCTACAGAACTGAAAAATTACAGAAAATGCTCGATCAGAAGGATCTCAAAATTAAAACATATATAACCTAGAGAGTTCTAACTTTCAGGGAAGAAAGTTCATAACCAATTCAAGGATTTGATCAATGCCGATTTTTTATTTTCGTCTTTGTTCACTGTTAAAAGAGCGTCATTGTTATAGGTTTTGATATTCACAACAACAATCAAGCGATTTCAACAATGAAGGAAAACGCAAATACAAAATCGGCATTGATCAAACCCTTAAATTGGTTATGAACTTTCTTCCCTGAAAGTTAGAACTCTCTAGACTTGAATTTGTAGAAGCAGCATTGAAATTTCGTGAAACGATAAAAATACATTAGACATATATGGAAGTAGTGCTGCCATCTTTTGTTGGGGATCGTTGCTTTACATTAACCTTAATAATTTATAATTCCTTCACCAATTTCAACATAGCCGTAATATTTATCGTAAATGCAATACAAGACATTTAGAAATGCTATTGTAGAAGTACTCAATTACTTCCAAAATAGCTTGTCAAGTATAAGCGTGAGGCGTAATTTTTCCTCAGTCTTATTTGTCTAGTTCGTGTTGAGTTCAAGTGTCAAAATTGACTGAGGACTATCATGGACTAAAATGTTCGCGTAGCTGTGTTATGTATGTGTTGTTATGTTGGTAGAGCATAGGTATTTCATTTTGTATTAAGGTAAGGGAAAGATTAAATCTAAACAATTCAACTCAAATAGGTAACATACTAAAATGCAGGACTGTAAGTTTCTCTAAAGAACATTTTAGATCAAGATTTAGAATGTGACGAATTCCATGTTTACAACTCAAGAACAATAAAACACCCTTAACACTCACCTTATGTAAAGGGGAAAAATCTCAGAGCAACAGAGCTTCTATCAAAGTCAAGAGCCTAAGTCTAACTAATCTTACTTCTGCCTTACATAGGTTTATATAATCATCTGCTGAAATTCACTCTAGAACATGAATTTCCGTAATTCATTGTGATCTGACCTCACACAGTTCTGACGTATGCCTGAAACGTTGTATGACGTCAAATCTGATTCCATGTGGTGCAATATTCAAGAGCTAACATGAAATATAAGATTTAATTTTCAGGTTGCCAATGTCCCCCGCTTTGCTTTATTTAACATTTCTTTTTATACAATTTATTTCTATACACATTATTTCAGAGCGGACTTCTCGTTCCTCTTCAGTATTGCAATCATCTTTTATTCTCATACTTAAGGAACTTTGATAAGCCTAAATGTGCGTTAACATTTATTGCTAAGTTTTGTCAGTTTCATTTCCAAATCAGAATAGTCTTTCGCAATTTGCGATAAAAAAAATAAACCAGAGCATGTTAATTACTGGACTGTTTTCAATGATTTTCCAAGAGTTTGAATGGATGTCTCAAATAATAGAGAGAGAAAATACCACAGAGTCAGCTGAAGTAATACTTTTTAAATAAAATTTTCTAGTCTTTGAAAAGCACACCTACCTTGGCCATATAATTGAATAATATGACATCCAATTAAATGAAATAGACCATAAGCCAGATGAAATGTAATTTTACGCTACATTTATATATATATATCTATATCTATATCTATCTATCTATCTATCTATATATATATATATATATATATATATATATTCGAGGGGGGATTTTAAAGGGAAAAAACGCAAAGTTATATATGAGAAATGTCCCATTATTCTATCAACATATATGGGCAGTTATTCTTGTGTTATTACCTGAGGATATAATATACAACCTAATCATTGCTTTTGTTTCCAGATTCGAGAAAAGGAGTAGCGGATATAACACTTCATTTCTCCCTTCTTTCTAGCTGGCGTATTCCAGGAATAACCAGTACATTTATTTCACTCTTTCTTTTTCCCCTCTGAATCGGGAGAATATTCCAGGAACTTTTCGACTTCTGCACTACACAAGAGAGAGAGAGAGACAGAAAGAGCTGGTTTAATTTATTTTTCCGCTGCGCACTGTCCTGGGACTCCCTTACGGTGTCATAAAATTAGACTCAGGTGTGTAACACCGAAGAAGATTTTCTCCCTCTCTGTGTCTTTTTGTTCTCGGATTTCATTGTTTTTTTCTATATAGCCCACGCGTGAACACAAGGCACATAATTGCATCATTGGAAAATTTAGTACTCTACGTTTACTGGGCTTAAACAATATAATTGTGGCACTCGAACAGGGTATAAACAGGGAGGCTAAGGAATGGATCATTCTCCTGTGCAAATATAATTAGCTCTTTCCCCTACCCTTTCCTCAACACCCCCACCACAACACAGACAAATATACTTTAATGTAGGCAGACGAGCAATAACGAAATAAAATAAACAACTCAAATATACTTTTTGTTTTGTTTTAGCTACCAGGAGAGAAAAGAGAGAGATTCTGTACACATTTCATGGGGATGCTTAAAATATATATGTGCATATGTATGTGTTTGTATTGAATAAGTTTCACTGTAATTAGAAACTCAATTTAAAATACCAATGCTTTGAAATAGGTAATTGTTAAGAGTGGATGTAACAGAAGAACAAAAAATAAAATTACAGGGTACAGGGGAGGAGGTGGGTCACAAAAGAGAAACATAAAGTTTGAAGACTCATAGTGAACAATAAGGTTAAACGCCAGACTTTATTGTATTTTTCGCCCAATCTTCGTGTCTGCTTAGTCGTATTTTACATGTTGATACTATACAAAAGTATACATGCTGATGCAGTATACGAGACAATCTGATTTATGGAAAAATTTACGAAACATTTCTGGAAGAAAGTTAGATACCTATTTGCCTGGAAATTTCCAGTAACTTAAAAACCAAACATCATTCAGTTTCTCAGGGATACGTGGAGTAAAATAAAACAATAGAAGCTTGAAGCGAGACTTGAACACAGGTCATCCAATTAGAAGTCTAGCTTCTTACCAACTGAACAATGCTGCCAATCACAATTAAATACCAGATCAAAACAGTAGAGCGCGTCAGAATTCCATTGCCCGAACCTCGAAGACATGAACAAAGATACTGAAAACTGAGACCTTCTAATAACGTAAAATAAATTACTTAGTGCTTTTCAATGATTCGTGTCCATAATTGCAAATACTGACATCTCTCAGAAGCATTAGATAATATATTAAAGAAATTTTCCACTTGTTTTGCAGTGTAGTTAACTTTTTGTGGACCCTTATTGTTTTCCCCCTTAGCTCTTACTTGTCTCCCTATTTTGTCTCGTTGCTCTGCCTTTCCTATAACCCTCCTCCAGCCCTTTTCCTGCATGCATAAATAAATAAAGATGCTCATAGTCACAACGGTATACAACAAGCTCCCAATCATCCGTTATAATAACTGGTAGGGTAGGTGCGGATAACGAAAATGGCTGAAAGTCCGGATCAGTCCAGGATTCCATGTCGTGTCCGGAGTCGAGAAAAGTCCGGGCTTTTAAGTTTCTTCAATAAATGATCGATTTTCGGCTTATACTTTCATAGTAAACACAATATGTGAGAGGTAAACATTTAGATCAGTGGCACAGATTTATCTGTGTTTAATTCTGAGTACAAATTACGTTGCGACTGTTATTTATATTGTCTGAATTACGCTCGAAAAAGCTTAATATGAAGAATTAATTTCGTGTGCTTTGTGCGTAATAGATTAGTAAGAAACAACGATTAACGCTGTAGCTATGCGATTTTCTTTTTTTTTTTCTTTTGTGCTATAATATGCCAAGCAGCGATCTGTACCTGTAGCAAATTACCAGTGTTTATGGATATGGTTAAAGTGTCCGGAGTTGGCTTATCAAAAATATGATAGGCCTACCAAAAATACAGAGTTCTTGTTTACGACTGAGTTAAATTAGGTTTTGATGTAAACATGTTGCTAAATACGTTCCGTATCCCAAAAAAAATTGAGAAAATAAAACTTTTGAAATTTAAATTGCGACAATGACAATACCTAAAACCCGCTCGATCTCAATTCAGACAGTTCAAAAAAAAAAAATTGAAGCGGCCAAGTCACAGATTTTGACAATTACTTTTCTATAAGCACCTTATGAAAATTTAAGAGAACCCTATATTTTTATTTGTCTGAAAAAAAAAAATCTAGCGACCTATTCCTTCTTAAAATCCATTGTTGATAATCATGAAGCTCAAAACGTGGTATGTTGAACTACTTTTGACACATCATATCTTAGCAAATAATTAACATAAAGAAGTCAATTCTTTTTTATATCTGTGTATTTTGCGACCTCGAAAGATTACTCCCATGTGCATGGTGTACAGAAATTCTGACAACTTTGAAGAAGAAGAAAAAAAGAAAAACTCCTATTATTTCGGAAATTTTTTTGCTCTCTTCCGCAACAAAGTGCGTACATGTTGTTTACAATGTTGAGTGACCACTTTCTAGATACTTTATCGCAAAAATACTTTAGAAAAGGTTGGGACTTTAACTTTCACTGTAACAACGGAACTATGCTAAATAAAAAGTTTGCCATATTTGGAGGCCATTTTCTTAAAAAAGCAGTTTTACAAAACTATTCAGTATAGTTGAGATATTTGTGTGTTCTAAAAGTTGAAAAAGTTTTGTTCTCGACTAGTAATTGATTGATTTATATTTTTTGGATAAATGTTTCCTGCAAAATTTGTTTATTTTGAAAATTCGGCCATATTCGTATGCCATTTTCATTTTCCATCTATGTATATAAACCAATTTTATATTCGACCAGGTTTAGATTTAACGGCTAAATGTTTCCTGAAAAAAAAAAAAAAAACTTCGTTCACGAAACACTTAACCATTTGTTGAATTTGATGCAAGGACAAAAGTTATAGGTGACCAGCCTCTCCCGAACTGTTTCGCGAACGCACATTTTTATATGACTTTGTGTAGTTGATTTCTACTTTGACTCTGTCCTCTTTTTCATTTAGTGATTATTGTTATGTTTGAGAATTGTATACAAATTGATTCTGAAATTTTGAATTAGCAACGCCTCGCGGTCGTACAGCATCGTACACGGTACATTCGCCAAGTGTCTCGTCGGGATGTATTTAATTGATTAAAATGCAAAGTTCTCCGCGGCCCAACGTGTATTGCACTAATTTTAGCGCCTCATACCAGTTATGAGTCTTTATGAGTCAAATTTGCATTGTTATGAGTCTTTATATTATCGTAAACGAGTACTGCGCTCCGACACAAAATTGTTTTTATCTTCTTTAGGTAGAACTGGACATGAATGTGGGTATATGCAAAACAAATTGGATCAAGTACTGCTTATCTGCCACGTGTTATACACACCGTCCGCCATCTTGGATCCGCTATCTTGAACTCAAGTTTTTTTTTTAATGGGAATAGGTGTAAGTGATACATCAAATTCATATTTTTTGCAAAATTCGCTGGTGTACTTGTAGTTAGTTTTACAGTATCTCTAACGTTTCCAAGATACTGAATACGATAGACCACCAATAATATTAAGTTGCTTCATGAAAAATGTAGAATCATCCGTTGAGTTACTATAGATAGGAATAAACATGAATGCTGCAGTATGAATGAAACCAAATTATACATCTTTAACAAGTATGTCACATACCGCCCGCCATTTTGGATCCGCCATATTGGATTCAAGTTATTTTTTTCAAATGGGAATAGGTGCAAGTGATACATCGAATTAATGTAAAAATTTTCGCAAAAATGCACTAGGGTAGTTAATTTGACCGTATCTTGAATCGTTTTGAGCCAAAAACAAAAGGCCTCTTCTCGACGCAAACATAAACGTGTGTACCAAACTTCAACAGAACTTATAAAGTTGTATGTGAGTTATTGTTGACGAAATATTCTCTGGGCATACATACAGACAAACAGACGGATACGCACACACAGACATCAATACGGAAATGTTATTTCTTTACTTTTTAGTAGAGGTGGTAAAACCCAAATCTGGTCTTATCTCGATTTAGAAAATGTGACCCTAATACAATACTTCCATATTATAACATTGAAGTAATCAAAATCAAATATGAAGAAATAATTAGAATGATGACACCACTGTTATAAAGAGTTTGTTTATACTTATTATATTTTCTGTTATAAATTGTTTACAGTTTTCAATATTAAGACCGTAAGCGTAACTGATGTTACTTTTCAATGTCCATTCGCGAAGTCCCTGGCGGGGATTTAACTGATCTGTTCTATACAGACCGTCAGTAACGTTTTCTGGCGCAGGTTCTAGTTGCCCATATTAACTTGATTGCAATAGACAGGCTGTAAGAAATGGTCTGATTGTATGGAAGTAGCTTGTGATTCTGTTAGTGAGGCAGAAGGGTGTTTGACTCCAAAACTTCTGCTTTACTTTTATGATCGGACGTTAGTGACCTATAATTAGTGTCTGAGTGCTATTGTGCGACACGGACATGTACAAAATCTAGAGAGCTTTGATTATCTGATTTCAAAGGTCAACGAACCTGGGTTTGGAATTTCAAGACAGCTCATAAATTTGTTACTCGCAAGGTGACGCGTTTTGTGACGTACAAACATGCTCAGCAAGAAGAAGAGATTGGGAGTTCTGCAAACGTATTTGGTATTGAATTCACCGACTAGATCGTCCCAAAGTATTCTTCAGCTGAAATTCTAAATACTGACCAATCTGGATCCAATTATGAGATTCACAGGGATCACACACTATCTAACATGGGTGAAAGAGACACCATTGTTGGAGTAAAATCAGCGTCTGGCATACGAGTATCGCATTCATATACAATTCGGCCCATTGTCTCCATGGAGGGCAAACTACTTTTCCCTTTTCTTATTGTCTCATGTGAACCAAGTGGTGTCTTTGATCCCACTGCGCAACAGAAACTATTTCGACCTCCAAACATGTGTAGTATGTTCCAAATCGGGCAAGAATATTCTTGAACAATGGCGGGATAGCACTCTCTCTCCCAATGTTGAAACGAAATGTTGTATAGTCCTTGATTCATTCTCCCTCCATCAGCAACATCTGTTTTCAATTCCGGATAAACATGTAGAAAGTTTATCGTGTTTTTCTGGAGGGGAATTTGTAACGTTACTTTCGCACTTATTTTTATAACTATTACATTTTAATAACTTTTTGTGCCCATTTTGTTCACAATATGTCCTGAAAAAATTCCTTCTAGCTCACTTCCGCATCCAACTAGATGTATTCATAGTTATAATAACCATTAAAGTATATCTTCCAAAGTTCTGCCCTTATGTAAATGAATTATTTCTCTCTCTCTCTCTCTCTCTCTCTCTCCTCCTCCTCCTTTTCTCAATCTGTTTTAACCTTCTGCATGTGTTATGTACGGTAAACTTCGTGTGATTCTGATTTTCGTTCTACAAACCACTGTAACAGACATCAGGTGGCAGGTGATGACAATGTGGTAACACTAACTTGTCTGAAAAAGTGGGTTTAAGAGCAAAATTAGGTCACTTACACGACTGGAATCTCATATGTGCAAGACAGTTTGTTGGAAAGATAAACTGTCAACTAGAATGAGTTGCGAGAAATAACAGTCCGGACAAGTTTAGCTTTACGGTTTATTTTCCACCATAAACTCTCTACCTCTCATGTCCCATTATTACACCAATCAGATAAGATTTAAAACCTACATGAGATTTCGAGTTGAAATCTGCTTTTACGCTCTGGTCAACTAGGGTAGCACGGGACTATTTCAGTCAAGGGGCTATATCGATCGTGTGGGTGGTCAGGTCAATACAATCATGATTTGAGAGATTTCAGTCTTCACTCTATTGACTGAAGTACCATTGGGGGAATAATCTTGCAACTCATGACAATATTGATCTCATTTTCATTCTGATCGATATAGCTCCTTCTGATCGAAATAAATGTGGGCTACCTTAACCGTTTTACTTCGAATTCCATTTGTTTTGATACTTCACTTTCCCTGTTAGTAATGTAAGTAGAACTTTTCCCTTCTTTTGTGATCATTAACTGATGGTTGTGTCATCTTCTGCTTCTCTATAAGACTTAACGTTCATTATGTTGGTATGTCTTCCCTTATCTAGTTATAATTCGTGAGTCTCTCTTCGATCCCGGTTCGTACCACGTGGCCTTTTTGCTGGACAAACATGGTGTGCGTGGGTTTTCTCGAGTTTCTCTCGTGCTACTTTCTTCATTTCAACTCAGCCTCATGGTGGTAATGGTGAAGCTGTTTCTCTTCACCATGATATTTTTGTTTGGGGTTATCTTAATTTAGCTTTTGTAGATCCCTCTACTAACTGGAAGACAGCAGTAAGGTTTTTCATCCACCGCGGAACATTTCCGATAACCACCATATCTCGTCACTTTGGGGACGCGCCTAGTGGAACACCAGCAACTCCAATCAGATGCAATTAGTGACACAGTGATGAGTTGAACGAAAGTGCGTTTAGAAAAGCGAAAACACCAGAAAAACACATCTTGGTTAGATGAAGAATAACTTAAGCTTCATGAGGAATAAAAACAAGCAAAGAAGCAATATCTAAGCAATGAAACTGAAGCAAACTCAAATCATTACAGTTACGCGAAACGTAACGCGACACTTGGGTTTGGATACAAAAAAGTGAAAATATCTGACGCAGAAAATTCAGGACATGGAGGAAAACGGTAAGATAAATATCATAACAGACCTGTGCAAAAGGTATAAACTCGTTAAGAAAAGGTCACCAGACAAGGCTAGGGATGATTAGAAAGAACATGGAGATCATCAAGCAGTTTCCACTAAAATTCTCGGTGTGTGATAAAGCTATTTTGAGAAGCTTCTTGTTGTACACAAATGAACAAACAGAATAACTTAAAATCCATACCGCAGAACTATTGATACGCGAACCTAGCGAGATGTCTAAACTGCAATAAAGACGTTAAAATTTTTCAAATCACCAGAATTCACTATATCCCACCCGAATTAATTGCAGCCGCAGGAATGGCACAACTCAAGGAATTAAGTACACTGGTAAGTGCTGTATAGAGAAAGGGGGGCTTACAAAGTAATGGAAAAACCTCAGTAATAGTTCCCGTTAATTAAAAAAGGTGGAAAAACTAATATTTATTGCAAAATCTCGTTACTCCTAATATATTACGAAGTGTTGAATAACATCCAGCTATAGCACTCGTATATGTAGGTGAAATAGTTGGAGCCCGCGAATGTGGATTTGAAAGAAATATATTTATATTCTATCACATTCTCGCCTTGAGAAAAATATTAGAGAAGAGATGGGAATACAGTGAAACCAATTTTTCAAAAATTTGAAGAAAGCATACAATTGTATCAAAAGGAAAAAAACTACGCAATATGTTGGTACGATTTGGAATTCCGAAAAAAGTTACTCAGCTAGTTAGGATTTGTTTCAGCAACCACATCAGCAGAATACGTATGGGTAATATAACATGACAGATAATTTCGGAAGTTCGGGGTTCGCTGCGAATTCAAAGAAGGTGATGCCCTGTCACCGCTACTTTCACTTTGCTTTAGAATATGCGATTTTAGAATTAAAAGAGAACAATAGGGACTAACATTGAATGGTCTGAACCAACTGATCGTATACACGGATAATGTGGATTTCATAAGGATAATATAGATGCACTACAAAGTAACACCGATGTATTAGAAGCTTTTGATAGATGTACAGGTGAACACAGGGAAAACAAAATACATGATGAGGTGAAGCAAATTGAAACATAATAATTAAGAATGAGAACATAGAGAAAGTAAACAAATTTAAGTATTTGGAAGCATATGTAACAAGCAAGAACGAGGTCATGGAAGAAATAAAAAGGCACTTCAGATCGGGTAACGCATATTGCTATTCAGCCCAGAAACTCCTAGCCTAGTGGTTAATACCAAGGTAACTGAAATTGAAAATATACAGAACGGTTATTCTGCTGTAATACCTTATGATTATGGAAGTTCTGGACGGGCGTAAGCCATAGTGCTGTTACCGCCCATACAATTCATTTTATCTTATCTTATTACGGAAGTTGGAGTACGACCACGGCAAACGAACATACATTTCGTGTGTTTAAAAATAAGATTATGAGAAAGACATGCTGGCCGAAAGGGGACGAGATGACCGGAGAACAGAGGACTTCATAATGAAGAACTAGAGACTGTGATTCGCCGAACATTATAAGAATAATGAATTCACGGCGACTAAGATGATCAGGTCATGCAGCTCGGATGAGAAAAAAATGATAATTATGTTCGATCGTGGTTGGTAAGTCTAAGGGAAAGGGGACGTTGGAAAGACCAAGACTACGTTGGGAGGACAAAATATGAAGGGATCTTCAAGAGGTGATGAAAGCTGGCTTGATGTTGCCCGGAACAGAATGGAATGGCGAATGTTTGTTACTGCGGGGATGGCCTTACGAGTTCCGTCCGTAAGCCATAGAGTTAGTTTGTTCTACACCCATCTGCACTCGTACCTTTACGCAAACAAAAGAAGAAAAGGACTACATAACATGTGTATGAAGAGCTCCGGTTTCATCCATTCATTAAAATCGCTGAAAGTGTTATCCTAATTGCAGATGGAACTCGATGAAAAGTTTTGGAAGAATCCAAGAACCTCTAGTATGTAAACTGTATAGAATACTAAAACATTTATTTACTGACAGAAATGATCGCCCCAGTAATGTACATTGATTATTATACGGTGGTGTAGATCTGTGAGTATTTATGTACAAGAAATAAATAAAACTAGTGCATAGGTACATAGGTAAATAAAAACAGCTTGAATAACCATAAAAATTCACATCTGGAAAAAGGAATGTTCATATCAAAAATATATGGAAATAAAACTTGATAAAGATATTAACATTTTTAGTAAAAAAATCTTCCCTAGCAACGATCCCAAAATTGCAACTTTACGGATTTTCACGTCTCTTAAAAAATTCACAAAAATATTTAAACTGTATGCCAATAAGAATCCCCAGCCCTAAATAGGGTTGTAGTTACTAGTGCCGTTGCCAAGGGGGTGGCACTCGGGCACGTGCTCCCCCCTTACGACTCAGGCTATTTTTTATTTACCGGGCACATAGCATCCTTTCGAGCAATTCATTAACATGTACAGAATTTTTACATATTTTTGTTGATTTTTGATAAAGTAACTTTCACTCTTTACCCTCTTTATTTATCAACTTAAAAAAAATAATTAAATCTTTTCTTTACAGTGAGATGTAGGTAGTGCGAATTTGTCCTATTTTCTTGTCTTTTGTCCCGAAATGGAGGTCATAGTAATGGCTGGTATTCTATTCTAGTATAGTTCCTTCTTCACAGCTATATTGTATGCCAGGATGTCGGAATAAGTAAAATTATCAGCCAACGTCGCACCAAGAAGAAGCATCAACTTGTACTGAATTAAAATGGTCTTTAATTAGTTACTACTAAATAACAGAATTGATATAGGCCTACATTCTTATTTTATCTGCGAAAGAATTATAGAGTACAACACAAGAGTAGGTCTACCAATGTGGTCAGAAACGATCTTCCTACAGCACTACATTCGGCGCTGCTATAGACGAGACAATTTTCAACATTAACTTGACCCGCTTATCTTTTATTCGCTTCGACTCAATTCGTTTAAGGTTGTAAGGTGTGTTAGTACATTTCGTTCAGCACATTTAGGAATTCGTGCGCAGTGCTATTCACGTCCTTTGAACGATGGCGAACACTGTCATCACCACCAAGAACACATCATACTCGAATTGACAGCCGAAGCGATAATGTCACACATCATGTGCCTGTTATAAATTCAAGATTTAGTGCATAATGACACAGCAACGGTGTTAAGCTCCACCCGTCAATATGACAAAAATACAATACTATCAAAATCCCAAATCTGGACGCGAATTAAAAGTAACTGATCAACAGAACAACTTAAGTTATTTATTTACTAACAAGTTAGCATATTGCTACTGTGCAAGTTGTTGTCGGAGATGCCAATTGAAGGTCTCAATTCCATAACACCCCAAGTCCAATATTTGCCAATGTTCACTTCTTTGATGCATTATTACCTATTATTCACTGGCTACCCACCTGTACAATTCCAACTCATAATTATCGTACAAAGAAGTTTGAGCTGAATTAAATAACATCCCAAGTTCAAGGACTTGGGCATACTGTGAACGTTCGTTTGTGTAGAAAGGTTGCGATGAGTTGCAAGTAGCAGTCTCAGATGCAAGATTTTTTCAAAACCATTCGCACCGGCTCCTCTCTAAGGAGAGTCCACCTGGAAACACTTCCGGTACGACACAGAACTTTTGAGTAAATAGCACTTTTGCGTATGCCAACCGCTAACCGGGGGCTGCACTTCTGCGGCTAACGCTGCCCAGCTCCCTTCGGACGCACCGTGCCCCCTTCTGCCCTGGTGGGTTTATATACATTCTAGTTTTAGTGGCCTCTTTTAAAATTGTAAATCACTATTTTTATTAAATTTCCTTTTGTATATTTACATAAAAAACAAAAAAACTTTAATCTTCTTTAAAAATTGTAAAAACCGACACCAGGGTTCGAATCCGGGACTTTCGGCTTCTCGCTGTTACTTATAGTTCAAGCTACGCTAGAGTGGGCTATTCGTACCGGAAGTGTTTCGACATGAGCTCTGTTCATAACAGAAGCCAATGCGAATACTTCTGAAAAAAAATATTGCGTCTCGGATGCCTAATCGGGGCAGCTTGATGATCAGCTCCGAGTGACACTTTGTCAAAATCCTTTTCGACGTTTAGCAAGACACCAATGGTGTGATGCATCAAGTTAAAACTAGGAGTAAGTTGGTCTAACACTATTACCAGTTGTGTCTGAGTATCGTAGCCAGGTCTAAATCCAAGCAGGTGGGGCGGTATCAGGTTTGCTGTGGTCATCTGGAGTTTTGGGGATAGTGGTGCAGAAGTTTTTCAAATACTTTGCTTAGGTGAGAGAGAAGGTTAAGGTTTGTAGCTGGTTGGAAAAACGAGTTTTTTCGCTGATAAGGAAACTTGCTTTCAATAGCTATTTTTCTTGAATGTGGGAAGTAGGAGTGACGGAGAAGAATGTTCAATAATGAGGTTAGATAAATTTGCTGTGGTGCATTTCAAACTGCTTCAGTGGTAAGTTTGTTGCGTCCTGGGGTCCTGTTCATTTAATGCTTGATCAGCAATTCATTCGCTTCTTTTCGGGCGGTAAGGAGTGGTGAAACTGGTCGGAGAGCAGGCGAGAAGCAAGCCAAGTTTCTCTTCTACACCTTTCACGTCGATTGGGTCGAGGAGTGTGACATTCGGGATAAACTGCTCTGCGTGTTTTCTTTTCTGGAAAATAAGCTAAACCGTGAGGATTTCGGATAGGGGGTATTGGTTTGTCTAATATCTTGACCAAACTTTGGGCCATTTTCCTGAAGTGTTGGTATGCGGCGTTGACGGATCGTAGTATAGCAATACCATTCTTGACCGCGGAGACCTTGCAATCGTTTCTTGAAATTGTAGGTGAGTTATTGCACATTCACTTCCAGGTTGAGTGGCGTGTCCAATCCTACTTGTCCGATCCTCTTCAGCTGAATCATGTATCTAGCGTTACGGGAGTTCATGGCTTCTTATATGTAGGACGTTCTGTGCGTGGTATGGGTGTTCTGGCTGGGAGATATGTGGCAACTCCTGTGCGATCTGACGTTGGTATATTGTCTAGTCATTGTGGCGGATAGTAGTTGTGCGGACAGTTTATGGTGTGATCGTTTGCGCTGAAAGCAGAGCATTTATCAAATTGGAGTCGTCGATCAAGTCCAGACCGGCATAGAGGGTGACTTTAACTACACCAGGCTCTCATTTGTTGGTGGGGCGTATGGTGCTCCGGAGCGTATACATTACAAACCAAAGCTAGAAAGATGCCATGCATCTGCAGCCCGTTAGGATTGTGATGTCTGGAGTACCCCTTGTGTTCTGTGTTGAGATCTCATACCACGGTGACCCTCTCGCAAGTTCTGGAGAGTGTGAGGATTGTTACGATTGAACGGTATGTTAGTTAGGCTTTTTGTAAGCGGAGACTATGTGATTGGGAGCATGGGACGAGTACAATCGAAATGCTGCCACTTCAATGGTTTCGATGGAGGTAGCAGGAGGTCTTGAAACTGCAGGCAGCACTTGATTAGGATTATTGTTCACCCTTTGCGTTTAGGTGGTCGGTGCAGAATTCAGTATAGCTGGGCAGGTTACAATGTGATGGGTTTTCACATTTGAGACCTATGTCTATTTTGATTCGTTTGAGGAGACACTGATAAAGGGGGTGATCTTTCGACCAGTCGGGATTCCATTGCAACAGATGGACCTCAACGGCAGTTTTTGTCTTCTAGGTTAAGCCATTGTCAAAGATGTTACCTTGCTGTTCTATAACCAGAAAAATTTTGCTCATATGATCCGTGAGTCTGCGTAGACGTCAAGAGCAGGTGCAGTTTTTGTTTATGATCGTTGTTATGTCCGTTCAGAGACGCGTTGTGTGAATGCCAGTCTTTCGATTCTTATTAATGGTGGCGTACTTGATCTGCACAAGCTTTGTTTATGATCGTTCCTATGTGCAGTACAGGGAAGCGTTATGTGAATGCCAGTCTTGCGGTTCCTATGAAAGGGATATATTTGGTGTGATTGGTTGTTAGGGTTTCGGTCGGAGCACTGGCTGGGCAGTGAGTGACGGACAATGGCTGTTGGATTTGTTGCTCGAATTGTTTAGGGGTCTGTTCCTCCGGCCTTAATTTTACCTTTGCTATTCTCATTACTGGGTAGCCCTGAAAGTTGGTCCTGTGTAGGCCCCCTCAGTCTGCACACTTAGATCGGTTAGGTTCCTAGGTCTTGGGGAACGTTTTGCTTTTATGTCCGGTGCTATATTTTATGCAGTGCGCATGGGTGTTGTAGGTGTGCTGTATGTGCCCAACACATTGGCAGATAAAACACGTCCATGGCATTGCTCAACCGGGATACCGTGGTGGAGCTTTTTCAGAAACTAAATGTGGGGTGGTTGCGATTCGGATACTTTTTCGTGGGGTTCCGTGTAGCCACAAATTCATATTGATTTTGCAATTCCTGGTGGATGCCAACCAGGGATGGGATAGCGTCCGTGTGGGATCGCTTTTGGTCTTCCCTCTCTTGAGATAGGAGAAATTGATATGGAGATTCCCGTGCTTCCAGAAGCTTCACGTGCGGTTCTAAAATAGCACACAGTCTCTCGTCGATTACGAATCCATCTCAAAAGCAATAAACTCAACCGTATACTTTAAGCAAAATACCCAGCTCTGTTCCCGCGCATAGTTTCCAAGAAAGATACCTTCAATTTAAAAAGAATGCAAGCGACCAACTTGTATTGGCTACGAAGAGAATCAAGACTAAACAATACACTTGTATAAGGAAAATTTACAATAATAAAAGCGCCAATGTTTACTCTAACATTTTACATTAACTTTTGATCGCACATACAACAGAAAAATGGGTTTTCCCCTTTTTAATCGAATGAGTTCAGAACTCAAATTAATTGGTAAACATTTTTAAGACATAATTCACAGTACAAAGCAGACTTCTGTCCAGCTCAGGCGTAACAAAATACATGCTGTACAATTAATTGTTAACTTTATATATCAATAAATGTCTAAAAGTATATTGTGTGTGCTAAAACAGTACATTGTTAAATAAAGCCCATAAAAGTAAACATTACGAAAACTTAGGTGAAGAAGTAAGTTAAAAATTCTACTTCTGACGGACACACGGATTAAGGCAAAGTCATCAAAAGCCCATAAATGTAATTCAATTTAGTTGCATTTTATTCTCAAAGACACAAGACGAGTAAAACAATTCCTATGTAAATAAACTAAAGGACCATACCAACATAGCAGAGCTGATCTATACCGTTAACTTTCTTCTACCGATGGCATGTTGGGAGATATTATCGATGTAAGTGTTATAACATGTACACTGTGTCGACTGAAATTGAAGAAAACATTACAGTATCATATTTAAACTGACAAATTTCACATTGTCTTTTAACCTTCAGGTAAGGCTTTAGTTTGTACGTGCTAATTGAGGCTTATGCGCGAACAAACTTCTAAGTGAAATTTTCAAGTAAAAAATCACGAGTACATTTTTATACATAACAGGAAAAATATGAGGCATAAAATATTCATATTTTGCACAGAAGCGGACTTATGACTTCGTGCAAAGTATGAATATTTTATGCCTCATATTTTACCTGTTATATATAAAAATGTACTCGTGATTTTTTTATATTTGAAAATGTCACTTAGACGTTTCTTCGCGCATAAGCTTCACTTGTTCTTCCATATAATTTGAAGCAAAGAAATTACTGTAAGTCAAAGATGTCTTCATTCGTGTATACCGTTGAGAGATATCATTCATATTAAGCATGCTGGGTGATGGAATTAATTTGTGCAGGTGGGATAAGACACTTAAACTGAGTCACGGAGTTAGTAAGACAGCACGTATCTTAATAGCACAATACATTGGATTAACGTATAGCCAAAAGAGCCAGCGTGACATTGTTAGCCCACCGTTTGTTATGAGTTGTAGTGCTGGTTTCCGACCCTACAATTTATTGTATTCTGAATTTATGATTAACTAATCCTTTCAGGTTTATTTGTGAAATACAAGGTAACCAAAAAAATTGTTTGTCGTTTTGACGTTCCATTAATCATGCGCTCACAGAGAGGAAACGAAATGACGCATGTACCTGCCAGGCAATCGGGAGTTAGTCTGACCATCGACCTTCAGTAATACAGACACGGTGCTCACACACAACGGTCATAGCTCGTTCAGTGTAGAAGAGAAAAGGAGGTATCGAAGCAGCTTGTACGCGTATGTTTGTTGCATGACTTCAAAGTGGGCCTGTCAGATGCCGCATCAAGTCGCCGCATATGCCAGACATTTGCTGAGAATGCCGTGAACGAACGCACCACCAGGTATTGGCTTCAGAAATTCCGTTTGGGAGATGTGAGCCATGTTGATGAACCTCGCAGTGGACGACCACATGTGTTGGATGACGAGGCCCCGAAAGCAGCCATCGAGGAGGACAGTGGTCTAACGTGTGATGAACTTGCAGAAAGGTTCCATGTTTCCGCTCTCTGTGGATGGACTTGTCAGCAATCCACATGGTCAGACCATCAGTGCAGATCTCTACTCATAGCAGTTGCAAAGGGTGTACCGTGCATTGCGCCAGAAGGGGCCGACATTGGTGAATCGCAAGGGTGTGCTGTTCCTCCACGAAAATACTAGACCACATGTGGCAAAAAGGACCTGGGAGACCCTTCAGCAACTTGGTTGGGAGACACTGTGAAATGCGCCATATTCACCGGACCTTGCGCCAACAGATTACCACCTGCTACATTCCCTCGACAACCACCTCCGTGGGAGACCCTTCGCCAATGAGGGAGACCTGCGGAACGCACTCACGGACATCTTTGCCTCGAAGACCGCCGACTTTTATCACCAGGGTACTGTGCAGCTGCAGGAATGTAGGCAAAAGGTGTTAGATGCTGATAATTCTTACTTCGAAACCTAAAGGTACGTACCGTCCACTGTATCGCTCTTTATTTACCACTGCTCTAGAACGGCAAAAAAATTTGGTTACCTTGTACTATGATAGTAATGGGCAAAATTAGATAATTCTTGTAAATGGTAATTGTGTTCAATAATTCTTATGAGCAGGCTATGTATGAGTTAAAATTTTCAATCTGTTAATCCAGCAACAGAACAAGGAAAAGGGTTAGAAATAGCAGCGTGAAATATTTTCATCCACGCTCGAGTTGGCTAAACAATAAGAAGCTCTTTGAGATGCTCCAGTCAACCGTTTTTAAAGGAAGCTTTGTCCTTTTTTAAAGATCAGTGAAAGTCAGGATCTTGTTCGTTTCAGTTCAGTTGTGTACACGCGAAGTAGTATGTAACTTTTAACTAGATTGGGAAGTCAGAGACCCCGGACTAGTTTCTGCAGTTAAATCGTTGTGTAATTTCTAGTGAGAGATTGCCAGAACTCAGTTCAATTTTATGTTGAAATTAGCTGTTCCATGTTCGGGAGTCTAAGTAAAGATATAAAAGACCAAAGAGGATCCAGCTTTTGTTGAAGTGATGCGAAAGATTTCAAAGTTGAAAAGCTCTCTGGTCTTAGAAATGTTTAAGTCATAAGTTCTCCTGCGAATGAGACTTATTTGTTTTATGTTATCTTCGGTGAATTCTACTTTAAGAGAGGTCACCCACCAGTCTGAATATTAACATTAAAATTTATCAATACATCAACTCGAGTACGCTGCGGCGCCTTTACTATTGGGGATGTGGCAATCTATTTGAATGTTAATGGGCCATAGTTTGATTATCAAAGTTTGGGTAATGTTAGCAGGCTAGTGGAAGGTGACTGCATATCGAGACATGAACTCGAGTACGCTGCGGCGCCCTTACTATTGGGCTTGTGGAAATATGCATTACACAAGGGAAGCTTTAGTTTTGCTAGATGAGATCAAGAAAATAATATGGAAAAAAGGAAGTAAAGTCAGAAATATTTCAGGTCCCTTCATTCAAATGATTATTTTTATTGAAGCTGCTAAAATGATTACAATGCTTATAAGGAGAAAGTTGTGTTAAACCGAAACTGAAGGTATTTTACGTTAAGTTCAGTTTTGTCCTAAAACTGAAGAAGGTCTAAGGGAAGACCGTGGTGGCATGAGCGTTGCGAGGAAATAAATTCAGAATTAAGTTGTAAAGAGTAATCCGAATCAAATGTTTCAGATGATACGTTTCGAACCCTTGTTCCTTCGAAGCGAATGTCGGACTAGTGCGTTAACTAGAAGACCTGCTCGTTGTTAAAATTTTGAAAGATTGCCCAAGAGGTAGAAATATTTCTTTAGCCTGTATTCATGAGATTTAAATAAGTTTTCGATATGTTATTATTCCATTAAATATCCTGTTAATATTTTACGTCGTTAAAGAAAGGAATTCTGAGTGTTTTAATTTTTTACGACAAGAATTTTTAAAGGTATACCCTCTTTCCCACTCTCAAATGAGCAGTTATAGTTTTGGCTTTCCCTGACTATGTTAAATATGATTGGAGATTGAAGATTATGAAATTTAATTGTTTTGTTTTTCCAAGTTAGGTTGTTTTGCCTAATCGTTCCACCGGGCTTCTTTATTAATCTTTTTTTCTCTTATGGAGAAAAAAGGCAAAACAGATTTGATCCAATAACTTGTACTACTAGTATGATAGTGTTCGCATTGAGATATGTATTGCCAACAGGTTTGTGACCTCTCTTTTAATTTCTTGAACACATCAAAAACGATTAACACACTAAGGTCCTTCTTTCACTATCGCGCGACTGAACCTTGTAACCAATGTAATCCTCAAATGTTGAAAGGAACCAAGTAAAAATTACAATTTTTTCGTTTTTCTCCTTGAATCTATGGAATAGAGCAGGTTCCAACATACTATGTAAAAAAGCTATGTTAAGAGGAACTACGAATGACCTTCTGGCATAGTAATTCAATACATTTAAATTTGCAGTGCTTTTTAAAAGGCACTAACTCATTGACCTGATTTCTTTTAACAACTTACATGGTTGCAATGTTTTGATTTATTGACGAAAGCGATGTCTAAATTAAGTCGAGATTTCTTCGATAAATAGCAGCTGTGTGAATGTTAATTCAGAAGCTGATTCGATTTATGTTGAACGAAATGTGAATTATATTTGTTCTTTCGAATTGAGAACTTTGTTAACTGTTGTTCTGTAAGTTCAGCCCTTATGCCCATGTTCTCATAGTTCTTTTGTTAATGGACTGCTTAAACTAACACAATAAGTATTGCTTATCATAGAGTGAACTGAGGGAAGGTGCCTACAGTAATGTAACGGACATTTCCGTTTTCCCCGTCCTTTTATATTTTACAATTTGTTTGTGTACATCGGATTAAATAACATATAATGTTTTTTAAATTTCAGCGCTACGGTTTTCCGTTACGTAGAAATATAGCATGAAATACTGAGAATTCAATCTCCTACGTCATACAATGGAAATCATCCTCTGATTGGTTTGACGTAATCAGTCCGTACTATTTCCGAACCTACGTGCTTTTCCCTATGTTACGTTCCTTATTCAGAAGTTTGATGATGAAAAAACAAAAAAGAGAAAGAACATTTACATCACCACTTAACGAAAAAATTAATGTACAAATCTGCAGAACACACTTCAATAAGTTAAAACACCAAAACATGTTTTTAGTAACAGAAATTGCTCGAAACAATGACTGGGGGCAGTCTTAACTTGCAGTGCTCTTCTTATCGCTGGTTTGTATCACTTTTGATGTCTTGACAATTTGGCGCAATTGGTTGGCGCATGCAACGTTTAACTTTTCATACTTTCACCTAAGGTTGTTCGAATCCTATAAAAGGCCGTGTTATATTTTACTTCAAGAAACGCAAGAGTAACTTCAATGTAATAGTTTCAATGTACGATTTTGTTTCTTACGTTCTTTTATTATTATTTTTTACAATGACATATTAAAACTATTCAATATATTCACGCGCTACAAGTAGTACGTTAAATTGCTAACAGATGGCAGTAACGAGCACTATTAATTCATGTGCTTTTAAGTTCTTAAAAAATGCTTCACTAGCATTCATTAAACAAGTATACGATTGTCGAACGTAAACACCCACATTTATTTTACAGAAAAAATAGGTAATTCTTTTTAAATACAAGAGTTCTAAAGAGCATTATTAGAAGATATCTTATGATTTAATCATGAAAAAAGAGCTACTCTAAATTAGTGTTGAAGCTACCAAAATATATCAATATCTTAAAAAAAGTATTAAAAGTAAAAATCAATTTTAAATGAATATAACGAACTAAATGACATGTTAAGGCATACATAAAAGCTATTCACCAGTTATACTATTTCTTTCGATCCATTTTTGCTATCTCTTTAAAACAATACTAACAAATCAAATACCATCTGTATGTTAATGACAAGCAGTCGACACACTGATTACGTCATAACATGGCGGCACCCGACTAAGCGCAAGGCTGAGACTCTTTTGAAGCAAGTCTTTATTACTCTTGATAAATGCATAAAGAAATAAAAGAAAATGTTTTCCGTAGTCTACTTTAACAGAAGAATTTTTTATTGCAATAAAAAAATACTACCGGAAATGTCCATTCCGTAACTATGATCCTAGATGGAAAACTTGAATGGCATGAAAGAAGTAGTCAATACGCTCCCTAAAGGTCTGTACTGAATGACGCATGATCTGTCAAGCGGAGAGGAAGGACGTCCTTTGGAAAGTAAATAAAAATATATCTTTTTAGTCTAAACATAATTTTCTCTAGTCAGTGAACAATTTAGAATCGTGCTAAATTTTATGACAGAGTAAAAAACGCACCTGAACAGGGTAAATTTGATTGTGAAGTACTTGCTTGGACTGTATCATAAAGATGCTATGTGTGTGTGGAGATAAACAGGTGAAGTGGTATCTTGGCCCGAAGGTGGGGGTAGATGCCCACTACCTAAATACACTGCATCAAATAAGACTGTTTACATTGTTTCTGGTTAGACTCATTTCTTTGAATTCTTCTTCTTCTTGAATAGAATATAATCATAGAAATACATTTCTAATTGGCAGTTTACGTACGTATTCAATAGACTTTGAATGTCATTTATATCCTTTAGGTAACTATGGCTCAGGCCGTAATAGGGTTGGGGTGAGGATGTAGGAAAGAAGTCGGCCAAGGCTTAGTCTCGAAGACATCATTCCAGCATTAACCTTGCGTGACTAAGTATAACCCTAGATAAACAAACCTCAGTAAAGATGACCGGCACGAGAATCGAACCTAGAATCTACGGAACACGGAGCCAACGCTCTACTAACTGAGTTACGGCTACTCGGTAGTCTTTGCGTGTTTTATAAAATGTTTATTATATGTTAAAGAACTAATATCTTTATTTCACTCAAAACGTAAAGTCATTTCTGTATTAAATTGGTGTTTGTTTCACTGTCACATAAGGGAGCGGAATCTGCGCTTCCAAGCAGACGTAATCGAGATGGACATTGCAACAAATATTTTCTGAAATGATGGAAATATATCCACACTTGTTCATGTATTCTAGTCGCATTATAGACAGCGTAGATATGAAATTTCACTATTATTGTCATATATCTTAATTATAATGTATTAGGCATCTCTTGTCAGTATGAGCATGAATGTTCAAAATATATTTGTGCAAAATTTTGCTTTTCGGTTTCTTTTAATTACTCTACAATGGTTTCTACAGCAAAATGTGTGTCCTCATCCGTCATTCCCTTGTATCCCCAATTTCTGCGCCAAATTAATTACTTTTATACTTGAGGAAGCATATTCTTGTTAAGTATCTACAAACGCTGAGAAGATAAAAAATTTAGAAAATTTAGAGAAAGTCTATCAATATGTATGTGACACCCCTGACTCAAAATACTTTTATGATGAAATGCTGGCTTGGATAAAAGAGAAAAACAAATTCCAAAGGTTAAAGAGTTTCAAGTAGAAACACACGTTTTCTTAGATAACACAAATAACATTATTTTGTTATAATTATAAAACTATCTGCACACTCATTTGTAATGCGATTTTAAATGTTTATTTTTGAACAAAGGTTCCACTAGAACATTCATAGTAACATAATGCCATTAACATGTCTTCCTTTTCATTGAATACTATGTTAAAAGGAACTAAGTCACATTCTGAAATTTCTCCATAAATCACAAAACTTTGAGTTTATTGAATACCTAAGATTGTGACAAAATATCTTCAATGGACTGGTAACAGAACCAGAAAAGTGATACTTTATTTTCTAGAATACAATTTAACTGGAAACTTTTTTCTCCCTCTCTCCTGAAAAGTTGCTTTTTTATTTTTAGTTCATATTAACAGTGGAGGATTCAACTGCTTGTTTTGAAAATTGTATATAAACATGCAAGTCCATCCAATAACGCAACTAGAACCAAGCGACAAGGAAACTGCTCGTATGGAAGATATAGGACCGGCTCCTGGATAATAAAATCATTCTAGTACTTGGAGATGATTCCCCAGGGAGCAATATATGGAAAATGCCTCGCTACATTGGTCAAGAGAGAAAAGGTGCAACTATGTAACTCTAAAATTTGTGCTTGAAGCAGAAAATCATATTAATCTGATTAACTGTAATAATAATAATAATAATAATATCATCAATACAGGACGATCAAGCGAACAGTTACACAGGGCATTCCATGTCAAGTTCTTTTTTTTTTAGAAAAGCGCCCCACCGAATTTGATGAAACTTTGTGTGCTTAATCTTACGTGTTTCCAAACTAAGTTTTGTAAATTTTGAGATTTGTCAGTTTAATACCTGTGACGTTATAGCTCCTTGTTTGGTACCACGCTGCGACTATGTGCAGTATCCCTGCGCAATTGTCGCAACTTCAAATCAAAATAATTCCTCGGGTATTTAAGCAAATCAGATGAATCTTGGCCATTGTATACAACTTTCTACGCTCTATTCAGTGAAATTTACGAGATTTTTTATTTTTCATCAGTGGCGTATGTAACAAGCCGCAAAGTGGGCCGAAAAAATGACTTCACAATTTTAAAAATGCAAAGTTTAGCCTTGTGTGGCTCATGTAATAATGAAGCAATCCCTGTCAAATTTTGTGCATTACCTTGTAACATAACGTTATTCCCAAATATACAATTTCAGTTTATAAGCTTGTCTTGTTACTTTATAATTTCACTTTAAACTTTGGAATTTTGTTAAAAACGTGGAAAAAATGGGGTATTTCAACACGAGCTTGTGAAAAAGAGTCACCTCCAATCATTTTCAAACCAACGTCGTTAGAAAAAGCGTATGTTTAGCCCTCTAAGAAAGTTGATTTTGCTTTTGATCGCCTAGAAAAGAAAATTCAAAGTCAAGAAGCCATTGGGTCAGTCAGACAATCTGAAATCGGCCAACATGGTTGCCTGATCTATTTCTTTTCTTGTATGTTTTTTTAATATTTATACGTTTTATATAAGTTCAAAGCAGTACTCTTTTATTTTTATCCGAACCAATTGATTAATGTTAGCCATTTTTGTATTGCGCTGCATACCAAAAATTTGTGTTTGCAGACGTTTACGGAAAATGAAATAACTGTGGACTGGTTTATCATAGGATATTCGAACAAAAACTATTATTTCATTTAAAGTACGCCTAACAACTTTAGTTTTCTGCTTGAAAAACCTAAAACAAAATCTAACTGGTCAAAATGTTATCAAAATTTGATTATTGGAATAGAAAAAAATCCAGTTTTCAGGGCGCTGTTTTGCACGGAAGAAGTTGAATTTCAAAGTTGATTTTTTGTACACTATTACATATTAATGACTATTGAAGGTGTACAAAATACGACGGCTGATGTATGATCCTCTAATTTTTTTTATGAATTTTTAAAAATTCGTATTTTATGAAAATTGGAGGCTCAATATCTATGGAGGAAGAAAGTGTACGAATACAAAAAAATCATTTAAAAAAATATATGAATTTGGGGCAACAAACGTACTTTATATAACGAACTGACGAAATAATGTATTGCTTTAGTATAACCCCATTCAGAATAAATAATTATAATAATTTTGCGTAAATGATCTAACACATAAGAAGTTCATCATTTTGGAGTCTCCGCTAAAAAAAAAAAAGTTAAAAGTTCTATATATAGTTGACGATAACATTTATAATAAGACGTTCGTAAGTGGAGAGAAACCGCATTTGTACTGACTGACATGAGCATATCTGTGGACGCGCACTCTGTCTCCGATTTAAACCTGAGTGTGGTTCACATCGTGTGTTAGTGTAGTAACTCCTGTCCTTCGAGGCTCGTTTCGGTTAGGACGAAAAATCACAACTCAAGACATAATAAGTCAGAAACTAGTAGTCAGAGAGATGGAAATTTAGTGATATTCTGTTAAAAACATTCATATCAGTTTTAAATCTGCGTGTGTGCTTATCAACCATGATGTATAATAGCATGTTTACTTCATTGCTAAGAAGAATAGGTTGTTGAATAAAGGATGCCATTTGATAAATAGAGTAGAGGGTAAATGGTTCAGCCAAATCAGATTGCGCATGAATTTGTTTGAGATCACTCAAATGTAGCAAAGGCCAATCAGACATTGTTGCCTATTCTGTTAAACGCCAGGCTTAATAATCGTTCCTAAAAACAGAAAATATTTCCATGATTGAATTTTTAAGTCCTTTAGGTAATTTGGTTCAGACCTGATGGACGATGAGGGTTGAATTGGTGGAATGAAGACAGTGGGAGAAAATCCACGCACATGGTATTTGTCCACCACAAAGACCCCATGGCATAAGCAGGGATCGATCCGACGATCCCTAGCACGAGAGGTGAGCGCTGTACCATTGAGCCACCACGGCCTTCCCATAATTGAAGTTCTATTCTGAGCAAAGTAATTTTGATGTACTGTTAGTGGTAGTGTTTCAATGAAATGAGCTCTGTAATTATTGTTATTGATGATGGAATGAACGAAATGTTACTATAGGTAAGGTCACGATTAATTACACTAACACTAGAATTCATTTATGTGATCTGTAAATGTATTTCATAAAAGAAGGACTCTAGGGAGGTATAAATTACTTGATTAACAATTAGATATGTTAATAGACGATTTACTGTGGATGATTCTTTAAAATTAATGCATGATGGTACAAATTCAGTTTACTTCACACGGATAAATAGTAGTTAGTCTAATTGAGTAAAAATGTATCTTGTTAAGTTACGAATAGGTAAGGTCTATTTAAATGGTTATCAAACTCACTTGGCTTCTATTTAGATGATTACCCGAAAGCAAGCAATGTTAACAAGACAGACTAAAGGTTTCAAAAAAATTCAATACAAAGATACAGGACATACACATTCTAATAGTCCTTTTCGTCCCAGTTATCAATTATTCCATTTCTAGAGAACGAGTTTTATTTTTAAACAAAAATGGCTGAATGCTCTCTTTTGTAATTTGTTGTGTGAGATAGTATCCCCAGTAGCACACAAACGTCGAAAAACGGTAGATTCAACGTAAGTCCTGTTACATAATTTTAACGTTGTATATGCACCTAAATGTACGCATGTTGAACGGGTTTTTTCGACGTTTAGAATCAACGGCAAAAACTAGAAGATGGGCTTTTTTTTTTGTAACGTTGTATTTTTCCAGTTGTTCAACGGCTGAAAAACACGTTTTGCATTTGGCCAAAAGATATAACTGAGTTTGTAAATTTTTCGCGCGTCTGCAGTGGGAGTCGAAGCTGGAATTTTCCGCACTCGTCGTTAGTAGCTCGTGACGCTAGCCAGACTCATCAACGAAGCCATCTAGCAAGTAACTAGTATTTTACTATTCCTTTTGAGTTACGAAAATTTAGCTGACGTAAAATTCATGTATATACGCTAGGTGACCATATTTTTCCAGTGATTCAAGGGAGAATCGGGATAATTCAACTTCTTCCTTGTTGCAATTGTAAATTTGGCTCCCCAACCCACTACATGAAAAATTAGTCCAATCTTAATACTTTTTTCTATACTTCTTGAATTTGGAGTTTAGAAATGAGCCTGTATGTGAATCACAAAATTCCTAATATGAGTATAGAAAATGGAAATAATAAAAAGAGTACAATGCAAGGATTTAGCGAAAAAGTAGAGAATGCAAAATTGGGACCCCCTGAAAGGAGTTTATCTGATAGCCCTACACAGAAGCCGTTCTCGAATGTTTCTTTCTAATTAGTACAATACAATTTTTCGAAACATATTTATTCTTTAAACCGGGGAGACCAATAGCCGGGGATTTGCCCGAAAAACTGGGGGTGAATGGTCAGTCTAGTATAGGCTGGAATTTCACAGTCACACTATATAGCATTGCTGATTGTATCTTGTGTTATTTCGTTGATTTTCCTCTCCCCTCCCGGCCCATCAGATATTTGACAACATTCCTAAAAAAGATGGCATCACTTTCAAGGTTAGGGTAACGTTGTGAGTCTTCGTAACATAAAAGGAATAGTAAAAGACTACTGAGTATGAGGATTCCTCGTGGAAGAGCGGTTAGAGCGTCGAACTACCAACGACGAAAGCAGAAAGTTCCAGCTTCGAATCCCACTGCAGATCGGTAGAGAATTTAAAAAAATAATATATCAACGGGAAAGAAATGGATGAAAACAACAACTGTTGTGCGTAATTCTTCGTTAGGAAGTTCAATGCTCTCTCTTGGTCAAATGAAAATGGTGGTTTTGAGCCGTTAAACAGTTGGGCAAATACAACGTTACAGAAACATTTCCAAAATACTCCACTTCTTTACGTTGAAAACTGTTCATTCTAAACGTTGAACAGGTGGACATTTCGGTAGAAATATAACGTTAAAATTATGTAACGAGACTACGCTGAATCCATCGTTTCTCATCTTTTGTATGCTACTACGATATGACGCTTCGTAATCAGTTACAATTACGAACTGTATAGAATTGTGCACTCATATTGAAGAAAAACTTTGAAATGTGTGGTTTAAAAAATCCTTTTAAGTCACAAGTATGCCTTTCTTAAACCTGAGGTTTCCCTAGCGCATTTCCTTAATTAAGCCAGGGTTGTAATTTCAGACTAAACATTCTTCTCACATCCTCTCCTTTAGACTATCCCGGCCTGAGCCAAAAAGCCGTAAGTATAATTCGAAATTCAAACATTTTCTTAAGCAAAGACAGTTCTCAAAACAGCGTATTGTTAGAAGGTATTGAGACCTGCACGGTGACCTTCGAGTGGCCAAAAGGTGAGAGCGCTCGCTTTCTGTGCGCACAGTCACGGCTTCAGTTCCCGCCTGGGTCCATTGAACGTAGTGATTCGGAGCAAACTTAACCAAAACTGTAGGTCCCATCCTTAGAAGTTCACCAGCTCACTTAGGACGTAAATAAAAAATCACTTATCTGCACCGTGATCAATTGCATTTCTTTTATCCTTTGAGAATGATTTGGTATATTTAATATTTTTGCTACATTAACATGAATCACTCTCGCGAAATTTAAATACCATGCGTATCTTACCAAATGGAATTAACTAAATTGTGCGAATGATTTTCATGAGATATTAGAAGAAATAAAAAAAACTAAGTGTTGCGAAATTCAGGATACTTTACCAAAAAATGCTAAAGGAAACTACAGTGAAAACCCTGTAATACAGTAGAAAATACTTATTACGCTATCGCGTGTAATACGTACCTTCTGTCCGGTCCTCTGCGCTTAAAATATCCCGCCGCTTATTGCGCCCATATCCCAATACGCTTTTTTCGTGGAGGAAGTGAAACGCTGCACATTAGTTCCGTGAATACGAGTATCGGGCTTATTACTCAAGAAAAGGCATGTGAAATAGTACGCAAATTAAACAATTAATTTTCTGCTTCCAATGATTGGTTGGACGAATTTAAGCAAACTGTTTTCCGCCAGATTTCCGGCGAGGCAGAATCTATGAGTCAGTGAATAACAGAGTCTATGAGTGGTAAAATAAATAAAGCTGTCCAATCTGATATCGAGATACAAACGTTGTGAATGCGGACGAATGTGGTTTGTTCTTTAAGCCCCCTGGCAAATTCTACATTTCCAAAGGAGGAAAGTTGAGTAAGAATAGGGTAACATGTTATTTTCCTTGCTATTTGGAATTACAGCAATGACGATTAAAATTTCAAGACTAATGTATATACCTTTATCTGAATGCTTCAATAGAAATGGTAATGTGTACGTGAAAAGTATTAATTTTATTGTGTATTTTGTACTGCTTAGTGGTCTCTCTCGTCTAATAGGCGGTCCCATTTACTACGCGGTGGTGTTTTGAAGAGCGTTTTAACAGAGTTTTACTGTATATATAATATAATCATGAGTTGATTCGCGACGCCGATCTTAACACCTTCTTACTGATACACTATTTTAAAAGAAAACTGTTTTTGCTTGAGAATATAACGTGCACTAATTTTGGAGGACCAAAATGATTCAGAGTTCATTAAAACTGTAGGCCCCACCCTTACGGAGTTAACATAATCTTCATCCAATGGAAGGCAGAAACAAATCACCATTGGTTCACCTAGTCGAGGCACTTCAGGCTCACAAAGACAGACAATACAATTTATCAATTCATGGGGTATATTCTAGCATTCGCTTCATGAGTCTAACGGAAAACTTCGGGAACACCTGCAACGGAATAGGATTTGTATTTAAGACTTGCAATTACGAAAAGATGTACTAACCTCTAGGTTGTCCAGCTCGTGTCACTTAATTACGAGTGAGAACTTTGTACAGATTGTTTATTAGACGCCCTCATTTGTATTTTTTTAGCTCTACACGATCCAAATCGCTCTTTCTTAAACACTTTTTCTACCTTATTGTAAATTAAAAGTTTCCTATTATTTACATAACGTGTTTTCCTCACGGTCGTAGCTATAAATTTATTACAGAACTTTGTGCCTTTTCTCTCTCTCTGTACGAGAACGCGAAAAATAATTTGCATGACCGGAAAAAGTGTTCTTCCCGGGTCCGGGGACCACCTGGCTACTACCACACATCTTAAAAATGAATGGATTAGTCCTCGCAACAGCTCAATCGTTCTACTTTTCCACGATTGGCTGGAAATTAACAAGTGTTCACAAATGATGCAGTCCTATGTGGGGGGTGGAAAGCATCGGGGAGGAAATAAAGAAGATACGCTGTATTCAAGTGATTAAATGAAAACACATTTTGGGATAAAACAACGCGCCGGAAGTGCCAACTCCAAAAACGAGGTTACGCAGCTCTTCATTCGATGCGAGTGCGTAGGACCACGGATGCTGCATCAATTCCTCCTGTTCTCTCTCCCGCGCTCTTTCTCTATCTCTCTCTGCACACTGCAGCAGTCGTTGGTGACGTCATTACGTAAAACCAACATTCAACACGAGTTAATATTAAAAGGTATAATACGTACTTTTTGTTTTGCGCACAGAAAAATACAATGACATTAACATTGTTAAGATCCAATTGTTTACATTCTTATAATCGATACACATGACTACTGTAACATACGATAATTGAGCGGCTGAAATTAAAAAAAACGTAAGCTATTGTTGATTAAAAAATCATCTGAACGGAACTCTTTCATCACTCTCCAAGTGTTCGCATCGTTAGAATAGACAGGAACGGTTATTCCTAAAATACTTTTTACTACACCAAAAGACGCTATGCGAAAATGTGCACATTAATTACAACTAACCATGATTAGCGTCAGGAACTATTATAAAAAAAATACACAGCTAGTAGGAGATTTCCTATCATTCCTTAAATTTCACTACAACCACCAATGCAACGAGAGTGCTGGAGTTGCTTCTATTACTTACTCCTTTTATAATGCAAAATTAAAAATAATTGCACACTATTACTTTAAAAATTACTGTCTCTGTTTTATGTTAACAGTGATCTTCCATTATCCTTTTACATATACGTATTGCATCGTCTCACTGACATGAATAGTACACACACAGATCCATGCACACAAGAAACAAAAACACCAAAGGCGCCAAGACAAAGTGTGGTGGTGGATTTTATAAACTGATTGCGCTTGCTCATCGTATTTGAGTGTGTGTACGAATATATATATATATATGCATGTGTGTTTATGTATCTATATATATAGATGTATACATTATGAAGCAAGCAGGCGTTACTTACTGAAAGCTTCTTCCAAACCGAAAACAAGGACGAACAAAAATAAAGTATCTTCTTCTTAAGATTAAAAAAAAAACTATTTAGTCTCTGCTTCTGCTGAGACACCGCACAGAGCACTTACACTGACACCAGAGACGACCCGTCATCTCTCTTTGCAGACCCGGGCTGCCCTTGACCCAGACTGCAGCTGAGGAAACCCGGCCTATGCGCGACATCGCGGGCCTCTTCCGAGATCGGATCCTCTCGGCTGTTTTCGGCAATTGTCGGGGATAACGAGGGGTTCTCTGCTCTCCCTTCGTTCCTCTCTATCTATCTCCCTTTCTTTCTCTCTCTACTTCTCTGTATCTAACCATCTCAGCCTCCCGGCCACACTGAACCACACCTCTCGAATTGATCCGAAGGTACCTGTAAGATTACCTGAACAAACGAATTTCTTGTCAAATCGTGGCAAAGAGGAAAAAAGAGGAGGAATATGACAATAAAAAATTCGTAATTGATAATTTCACATGTTTTTTTTAATAGTAAAAATATAAACAATCTAACTGATTCATTATTGTTTATACGAGAAGTACAAAGTACTAATTTTAATCTAAAGTTTCCAGTGCGAAAATGCCATTTCATAAATTAATCATTAATTAGTAAATCGCCTTAGCAACTGGATGTTTAAGTAGAAAAACAACCCGGACATGACATACTCATGAATTTACGGTAATTTTAATTTGTGATATATAAACCAAGCTACTGTGGCTCAGTGGTAGAGCGTGAACTTAACATTCGAGAGGTCGTGGATTCAATCCCAGCGGCCGACCATCTTGATTGAGTTTTTCCAAGGTTTTCCCTCAGCCACACCAGGTAAATACCGGGATGGTACTTTAGGCCTTGATCGACACCTTCCCCTCCCCTATGCTGGCCTGAGCCTTAGATGCCTAAAGGCCATAAATAAAATTCTAATTCAAATTTGTGATAAATAACGGGGTATAACCACCCAGGCAAATTAAAAGAAAAATCATGGAACAAACAATGACCGACGTTTCTTTAACAAAAATCAAAGCTTCACGGTCCGATGTCTGAAACATAATTTATTATTAAAATCGGGACAACGTTTCGACTACGTCTGTAGCCATTATGAAGTGTACTATTAACAGAATCATTGTTGTTTTTATTGTTTTTTTTTAAATATTTGAATCTCTATTGTTGTCAGACCCTATTTATTTATTTGTTGAGAACATTATTTTTTTCCCCTCTAATTCTATACATATTTATGACATCTTCACGTTATATGCTCAGTGTCACACTATAGAGCGAAACAGTGCTATTATTTTTCTTTAATAAAAGTGGTGTTGGTTTTCTGCTCAGCGCAATTAATTAATACACTTCAGAACAAAACAACTGATTCTTATATAGTTGTATTGTGAAAACTTTATAATTCCTTGTCACTAGTCGAATACGTCCATATAGTCAGTCCCTTGTCCAGTGTCATTGAATTTTCTATCTTCTAGAAACTTCTACACTATGCATCTGATTAAAAATTACATTTGAAATTTCACTAAGGTTGTAATTCCATACATTTTCCTGCATAATGTATTATAATTTCTACTATTGATACAAAATTTTGCATAAATCACTCCGAAAACTTTATAAAATTGTCGAAAAAAACATTCACTAAAATTTGGATGTGTTAATTCAAAACGACGCCATTTTGCCGAATCATTGTTTAAGTTTCCCACGAATTGATACACATTCAAGGAACTCAATAACAATTAACCTCTGCTCACAAAAGTTAGGATATATTTTAAAACTGAGGTAATGCGGGCTTCATTATTGACGCGTATTTTCACATGTTGACATTTACAACGGCATGTTGACATTTACAACGGCATCAGCAGCAGACGTGAATAGTTTTTTCTACAATTAACGAAGACCATGATTGATAAACTTCTCCGATGTCTCTCTTACATAGGTAAACAATCTCTTGAGGGCGACCTTCATGAGGATTCACCTCATCCTCACGTACTCTCACAATATGAAAGTGAGGGCTGAGTTTAAACGCAAGTGTGAGAGAGTTGTGAAAACGCAAAAGTGAACGTGAGGACCAGTCAAAAACGTTAGAGTGTGGATGAAGTGAAAACATCAGGACGAGGGAGGAAATGAGGAATTTTTCAAGACGTGAGGGTAAAGAAGAGACAATGAGGGTGAGGGTAAGGAAGAAGTGAGGAACATAAGCCTATTAGCTAAATAACCCGAAATATGGTTCCATCACTTCAATGCAACAGTAGTCCAACAAAACGTAAAGAATACGAGTTACGATGAGTATACAACACACTCAGTTTCTTCCGAAAGAAAGATTTACCGAAGACAAAATTATTCCAGAAATAGCATTAATCAAATTCAGTGGATACAGTGTAAATTGTAGAAATACTTTTTAGCTCCACTGAAACACTTTAAGGCAATCAAGAAAAGAAAAAAAGTTTCAATAACTTTTTGGTTTAAGTTATCTGTTTACCTTCTAAGGTTGTTTTCTTCTAGCTGTATGGAAAGAAACGTGGAGCAAACTTAACATCTGAACAATTTTACAATAGTTTCTTTTCCTGGCCTCAACGCCTGTGTATGCTGTGACCCGCTTGTTTCTGTTGTTTGTTGGAATGCCTAATCACTCAGGCGAACTTGAACAACTCGTCAGAATTTCCCAGTGAAGGGTCGCTATCTACTCTATTCATTCTAAATACTGGTTCAACGGATTTAATTGAATATTGTTTTTATATTATATTACAGAGAGCTGAAAATAGCTCTCTGACTAATTTCGAAGAGAACGCTCAACTGGGTGAAATGGTTAAGAGGTCTTCGTAGCTACGGTTTCGAGTGTGTGTAAGTTTTCATATTCTGGTTTCAGTTCAACTGGTTTGTTTCTAGCTTGTATGAAAACCTGTCGCTGCTGTGTATGTAAAAACAGCAGAGGTGTAGTCACGGGGGGAATGCACCCCAAATGAAAATTGGGAAAATACATTAGATATATTACAGTTTCGTCACTTCGTACACGATACCTGTGGGTCAGTCCATGTGAAATCGTCCAGCTTGGTTGCTCATCTCCTTTCAATTTTTTTTTGTACTCACATCCTTTATATTTATAAGAATAGTTCAAAACGAATACTATTTTATTTTTTATACCAACCTATTAATTAATATCTGCCATTTTTGTAGTGCGACGCATGCCAAAATTTGTGTTAGCAGACATTTACAGCAATATAGTATATGTGGACTCGTTTATCATAGGATATTAAAAAAGAAATCTTTCCTTTAAAATCCGCTTGATAATTTTAGTCCCCTGCATGGAAAACCTAGACCGTAATCGAACTTGTCAAAATGCTATTCAATGTGATCGTTGAAAAAGAAAGAATTCCGGTTTTCAATGCGCTTTTTCGCCCGGAAGAGATATCAAAGTTGATTAACATTATCAAAGTTGTACACTATTAACATGTCAAAGAATGTTGAAGGTCATGCTTCCAAAAGTTAGTATTTATGCATATTGGAGACCCAATATTTCGGGTGGAACAAAATGTAAAAATCTAATTTCTTCATATGTTATATATTTTTGTTAATAGAAACTACGGTAAAAAAATGTGAAATTAAGTATTTGAATTTGAAAGTAGTTACAAATTTGGTGCATACTGGGGTTTAATAATGCTCATGCGAACTATGGTATAAATACTGGACATTCTTATCTCTTGTGGGAGACCAGAATATCAATATTTTTACATATTAGACACTCATGTCAGGAGAAGCTAGAGTAGAAATTTCAACTTCGATATTTGAGTTTGAAAAGAGTTGCAAATTGTGGAGTGAATAATGCTCGTGCGTGCTTTGGTAAATGTTATATTACCACCAAAGTGCCTAAGAAAGATGTGAATACGTAAAACACATTCTGAAACATCCTTGTAAGTGAGCTTATTTTATATAAACCACTGTTCAGTTGACAAGATGGATGCTCCGCAATGCCATTGTGTCTTTTTCATTCCATTATGCAACCAAGCCTTTGGCAAAATGTTGCCACCTTTCTATGTGTGTGTGTGAAGCGCTTATATAGTTGTCCGCATCTATTAATACTTCAGCATTTCAATTATTATTACTTACTTACTTACTCTATGGCTTACAGAAATCGCAAGTTCATCGCCGTAGTAACAAACGTTCGCCATCGGGATCTATCATGGGCAAGATCAAGCCAGTTTTCAACACAAACATCTACTTCTCGAAGATCTCTTCTAATGTTGTCCTCCCAACGTCGTCTCGGTCTTCCCAACGGTCTCTTTCCCCCAGGGTTTCCAACCAAGATGAAATATAATCTTCGTTTTTCTCCCATCCGAGCTACATGGCCTGCCCATCTTAGTCGTCTTGATTTCAATATTCTTACAACATCGGGTGAGTTGTACATACAGTCCGTGAAGTTCCTCATTATGCAGTCTCCTCCATTCGTCCCGTTTCGGTCCTTATATCTTTCTCAAAATCTCTTATATCTTATTTTCAAATACTCGTAATTTATGTTCATCTGCTCGGGTCGTACTCCAACTTTCGAACCGTAAAGTATTACGGGAAGAATAACCGTTCTGTATATTTTCAATTTTAACTTCCTTGATATTAATCGCGAGGTTAAGAGTTTCTGGACTGAATAGAAACATGTGTTGCCCGATACTAAACGACTTTTTATTTCTTCCGTGACCTCATTTTTGCTTGTTACGTATACTCCCAAATATTTAAATTTGTTTACTTTCTCTATGACCTCATCGCTAATTCTTATGTTTTTATTTCCTTCATTCCCTGTGTTTCCGCTTGTTATTATGTATTTTGTTTTATCTATGTTTACCTGTACACCTATCTCATACGCTTCTACTAAGACATCGGTGTTACTTTGTAGTGCCTCTATATCTTCCCCTATTAATTCTACATCATCCACGTACACGTACAGTTAATTCAAACCATTCAATGACAGTCCCTTTTAGTACTCTTTTATTTTTAAAATCGCATATTCCAAAGCAAAGTTAAACAGTAATGGTGACAAGGCATCACCTTGTTTCAATCCGTTGCTAATCTTGAAGATATCTGACATGTATATGACATCCTATCCGTACTCTGCTTGTGGGGTGGCTGAGACACATTTTCACAAGATGAACAAGTTTCTTCGGAATTCCAAATTGTACCACGATATTGTATAGCTTTTCCCTTTTAATTGAATCATAAGCCTTCTTAAAATCAATGAATGGCTAGTGAGCAGTCCCATTGTATTCCAATTTCCTCTCCAAGATTTGTCTCAAGGTGAAAATCTGGGCAATTATCATTACACTAGTAAAATCGTAATTCTGAAGGTAATACAGAATATTTCTTTTCAGAACCATGCTTTCTACGAGTTACTAAACTACGCATGAGCATTATTCATCTCCAATTTGCAAATATATTACTTTATTTAAACTCAAATATCAAAGTTGAAATTTCTACTGTAGTTTCTCTTGACGTATGTGTATAAATTGTGGAAAAATTAGATTTTATACGGTCTCTCATCAGAGAAACATCTTCAATGTCCCTAGTTCCTACCAAGCGAGCACGAGCATCATTCAACTATTTGAAAGTGTGTAACTCTCTTCAAACTCAAATATCAAAGTTCAAATTGTTACCGTAGTTTCTCCTGACATAAATGTATAACGTGTAAAAAAATAGATTTTTATAATTTGTCGCACCAGAGATATTGGGCCTCCAATATGCATAAAATGCGAATGTTTGGATTTTCAAAAGTTCATAAAATATTAAGGAAGAATATATAATAAGCCTTCATATTCTGTATACATTCAATATTGTAGAAGACGGAGGAAGCCGACAACAGCAACCGAAGACAGCCGACGACGCAGACGACATCTAGAAGTGCAGATACAGCGCTCCTGGGACAGAAGCTCTGGTATAAAAGGCATCGGGCCACCACAAGCGGCACTATCCTGCTACAGGGTAAGTCAACTCTCATATTGCCTCACCTTGGTCGTACCTGCTACGGGGTAGGCCATCCTCCTTTTCCCTCACCTTGGACATACCTGCTACGGGGTAAGCAAAACTCCTTAAGACCAAATCTGCTACGGGACTGGACTTTCCAAACACCACTACAGCTCGATCCCGTTACGGGGCTGAGAGCTTCCTTTCTCTGCCAGGCAGGAATCCGTTGCTTGGGCCAACGTCAACCGCAACCAAAGGAAACTTATATAGAGAAAGTAATTGAAATACTTTGTACCTCAAATTTAGACCTTCATATTTTTATACGGGAGACTCTTTTTATTAACTTTTTCTGACTTGTATTTTTTTATAAAAGGTGAAGGAAAAAAAATCCAAACATCGATCCTTTTATTGCTCTGCCTTCTCTACCTACCAAAGAACAAACTATTGAGTGACGGCGCCAGACTCAGATAAACTGAGCTTTGCGGAGGCAGTTAAGGCGCATCCCGCAAGGGAACATTACGATACACTTTGATATGTAATAGTGTACAAGAAAATAACTTTATTATTCAATTCCTTTGGGACGAAAAAGTGCCCTAAAAACTGGAACTGTTTCTAAATCTATTTCGACAATCACATTTGAACACCATTTTAACCAGTTCGATTACGTTTTATGTTTTTTCATGCAGAGGACTAAAATTATCAAGAAGATGTTACTGGAAAGAATGATTTTTGTTTGAATATCCTACGATAAACCAGTCCGCAGATGTTACACTTTCCGTAAAAATCTGCTAACACAAATTTTTGTATGCGCCTCAATACAAAAGTGGCCGCCATTAATCAATCGGTTAATATAAAAATAAAATAATATCCGTTTTGAACTATTCTTATGCAAGGGATATAATTAATTATTATTCTTATTTGAAAGGGGTCAAGCAGCCAAGCTAGACGATTTCAGATGCAGTGTCCCCTAAACAAATATGAGGCCTCCGCGACAATTTGTCTCGTTACACCGCTGGAAAAGTCCAATTCGAGATAAAAACAGCTTAACGTTTAGTCGATACTATGTTTGACAATTTGCTCCGAATAGCAAACTGACAAAGAAACATTTTGTTCTGTTGCAACATATAAGGATAGGGAAAACAATAGACCGTAGCCCACAATTTTTCCGTCTAATGCAGCTGTACAAACATCTCTTACAAAATTATTATATCAAGCGATTCAAAAAAATGAAATGTGGAAGGAGAAAAATAATTAGAAACATCAACAGATCTTTTTTCTTGTTACTGGAACAGGATATCTTATTCTGTTTAATTTGGGGTAATATAACACTACAAACGCAATCCGAAATTTATTGGATTCTGTTTGTCGCTTCTAGAACTGGAAGCGGAAGTGGGGATGGGTGTTATTTTTCTGCTTTTTCGAGCAAAATGCATGTAATGTTTAAACTGTAGCTCCATGATATTCAGATGTAAAATAAAAACTCTGAGTTAATTAAACTACAGCCTTTAAAGGCAAATATAGACCCATGGTCGAGGCTTGCCTATATATACCGGATTTACAATTAACTTGTGCAACTCGTTCAAATCACTACGTTATAGAAACAATACTCAGTTGGGATTTTCCTTTCCGTTTCTTCGTGCTGCGAATAATGTAACTGAAGCGAATATCACCATGAATACAATATCGCCACTGGAACGCATAATTTTAGTTTGAAAAATGACCCACAAAGTACATGATCTGTTTCTTTGTGTGTGTGTGCTTATTATTGGTTACCTATGAGTACGAGGACGAGTTTTGGGGAACCGCTCTTTGCATTCGTTGGTCTGAAGCCTTGTTGATAGAAGATATGCTGCGTACTTGAAGCGACGAAAACGTCGCAAATTTTTACACAAGCTTTGTGATAGGTACTCCCCGGTACTCTTTACTTCTTACACATGAATGTCCAATATATTTTGTTGTCACATAAGACCTTAGTTGATTGTAGGTGATAAAGAATACTTGTTTTATTTCAATAGTATGGAATACAGGAATAATTACCTAAAATAGTACAATGCTAATAATACTACCACTCATGCTTGTTACGAAGGTTAGGGATGGATGCTCAGTCTAGACTTCTAAAACCATAAGAAACGTCAAAGATCATTTCAAACTTTAACTTGTCATCCCAAAAACATGGGTTTTGTGAACACCAAAAGTTCAGCGGTCAAGCATTGGTAGGAAATCGTTTAACAACAAGTCAATTGTTTTGAAACGGACATCAGCCTAAGGAATGTATAAATCAAGAGAATATGAAGACGAACGGCCATCAGAAAGACAATTTTTGCAGTTATTGTGTAGTTTTATTGCCAACAACAACTACTACTGCAATAAAAATACAAAAGATCCTGAATTCAATGTGTGGAATGCAAGATATGATTCCACGAGATCTGCGACTCAGGGAAGTGTTTAACAGTAGTTGGACTGTACCAGGAGTGTCGTGATGGTTGTACACTGTTGGACGATGAATATTTTTACCGACAATATATCTCTAATTCTTAAATCCACATCTGTTATTTGTATATTGTATTCCACATTGTTTTGTTTTTTTTTTAAGTTAAAAACTTATCATTCCCCTGTATTTTTCTATTTTGTAATAGTGGAATTTGTAACTGGCGATAATACGTTCAGGTTCTTGCGATTTCGCTAGTTCACCTAATGTAACAAATAATAATAATAAACTGTAGATGGTTCCTAATATTAAAATTTCAGCTGACGTTCATTTTAGAACACGGTCTTCTCAATTTTTTTTTTCTGTGGCTGAAAATTGATAAGTTATTTCAAATATTCCGAATCTGTGGTAATATTTGTTTCATTTACCCTATATGAATACGTCAATACATCGAATCCAGCACCACGACAGGAATAGATAATACTGGATCAATCAGCAGAAATGATTTCTCGTAAACAACACAGAAAACATAGACACTCGGTCGATCGTTCTTTTTACACTTATTCGCCTCCTAAACATCGGTCGCGTGACGTAGAAAGAAGCTGCTTATGCATTAACGTGCCAACAAAATCGTTAAAGAAAAAATAACTTTTTCTAAATCACTTAGGATCGTCTGTGTGTGACATGTAAAATTATGTCACGGTTACGTAAATACTAGGAATGTTAGACCTACACGTCAATGAAAGTTAAATTGCTTTAGTTTTTTCTCTCCAAGACTTGGTATTGTTATGATTAATTGCACAGGCGTGTGAGACAGAAATGTTATGTTACAATGACGCAAATATTACATGAAACAACATTAGAAAACCACAAAGAAAGTTCACAACTTCAAAAGTTCAGTCACTGACGTTCGTCGTCACTGCAATGACGGAATCAAACTACAGTCATAGCCTACGAAAGATTAAAAACCAAGTGAATAAAAACAAAACGACAATACATTAAAAGCACGTTTCTCTTTCTTTTTTCCTTTTCAGTAAGATTCGTTTCGTCTTCGTCACTGACTCTTTTTTTTTCCTTCACGCATGCACGTCACACCCAGCAGGTCAGACTGGCTTTCACTGTTCCATCTCCAATAATCCTCGTAAAGGGATCACATCCAGTCATCATCCGCGTGGAAGGTTGGTTGGGGGCGATTCGAATGCACGGATCGAAAAGCTACTTCTCCCTGTTTCCTTCTCTCTCTCTCTGATCTTGCATGAAGGGAAGGATCAAACAGGCGGCGATATGGAAAAATATTCCTCCTGCAGAGAATAAGATGCGAAGGAGGAGAGAAAGCTAGACGACAGAACCAGTGGAAGAAACTTGCTTCTCTTGAGTCCAAGGGAAAAATGTCGCATCCATAAGAGATTCAAAGATCAGTTTAATATCGTCACCAGACGTTTTATAGGAGCTAAGGGAATGTTCAGTTTTTCAATTCTTTAGTCTATTTTATTTCTCTCTTTCTTTTTTTTCTTTTCCAACAGAATGCGATATCTTTTCAGCAAAACAATACAATATTATGAAGCAATATTTGATCGAAGCAATACTTACACGTGACGTGAAAGTAGTAGATCTGCTAATTCCCGACCTTGGCACTGTATGTGTCGTGGGAGAGGATGATGTGATCACTTTCACGCTGTAATATTTCCAGAGTGATTTGAAATACTCATTTACATGAACATCCCTACTTATTTACAATTTGAGGTAAGTTCGAAAGTAGGTTTCAAACCATATGAACCATTTAGTGAAAATAGAAAACATCATGACTTAAAAATGGCTAAACTTAAATTTACATTACGAAAACAAAATTGACTGTTTTCTAGCTAGCCTAAAGTACAGCTAACGTCTTGAATGAACAATGGGTCGAGAGACAGTTAATTAAGAAATGACCTGTCCTATACCTTCCCGATCCTCTATCTGACCCATTCTGACCTGAGCCAAAGATGCGAAAAGGCTTTTTAAAAAAAAAATCAATTCAATGAAGGAAGGCAAAACAATTGACAATTATTTGTAGTTCAGAATTCTCCCGCTTATTTCCTCTTAATTGTAGAGCTTATACATTTGCCATGAATCTAAGGTTTATTTCGTGTTCTCATTCCGTTCGGAAATGTAAGATTTCTTTTTGAATTCTCTTAAATCATTATTTTTTATCACTGACTTCACTTTGTGATAACCAACTTTGCAACACTTAGCCAGTATTTCCTTACAAACAATTCATATCGGTCTGCGTGTAATGTATTTACAACAAGTGAAAAATAATGTTGAAATTACTTATGATTATTGTGTATTGAGGGACCCACATTTTGTTCTAGGAACCATTTTGGAGTAATTGAAAAAAGCAAGAAACAAAATTTTGCACAAATATATTTTAAACTTTCATGCTTATACTGACGGAAGTACATCAAACTAAATGTATGTTAACTGATGTTCTAAATTTTGTAACTGACAAGCAATACTATTTCATTTTGTAATATACCGGTATATAACTATTCAAGTTTCAAGCTTGGCTTTTATATAATTAGAACGAAGCAGGTCATTCAGGAAGCGTGACGCCGTAGATAGCCGAGCGGACTAGTGCACAAGTCCATTCATTGACTCCAAGATTGTGAGTTCGAATCCCGCCTCGGGCATGGATTTTTGTGTGTATGATTTTAAGTTAGTACTAAGAATATCAGTCTATACAGGTTAAAAAGGTATATCAAGTTGAACAAGTAAAGCTCGCTTAGGCTTTCTTTTTAAACAGCGATATAGGTAGCGTGCGAGACTACCAAATACTGAGGTCTCACTTCTATTTCTGGTCACCGTTGTTATATTTTTTTCAGTGCTCGCAATTTAATTCATTTAAACAAACTTTCGCTGGGAGATAACAGAGTTTTGATTGAGCACTATTTAAACAATGTTTTTTTTGGTAACCACAACTAAACAGTTTTGCTGTACAGGTTTACATTTAGTTACATGCATTTTCTTTGGCTTAGATCAGCTTCCTTGAATCCCAGTAAAAAAAAAAAAAAACAGAGAAAATTGGGTTTGCTTCAAAAGGCAACTGCTCAACTCCGCCTTCCTGGAGCACACGGTTCCCGATGTGTATTGATATAAATGTAGACAATAATTTGCGAAAACTGTGCTTTTAGATTTGGTTGAAGCTAAAACATGTAGAATATTCAATATTTATGAAGGAAATAATATTGAGGTTTAATATTTGCAAATAACAATTGTAAACAAAACTTGACCAATCAAAATGCTGTTTACAAATCATTCGCTCCAATTATTTGCAACTGTGTAACGCTCATTTCATTAAAAAAAAATGTTTCGCTTTTATTATTCTACGATTTTTATACGCACAAACTCACACTGATTTCATTATAACGCGTCGCTAGTCCGACAATATAAAACGGCGCTATAATTGAGTACCATTGTACCTCAGAGATTATGACAAAAAAAAAAAAAAAAAAGTCACACACCTCCTGTAGGTGTAATTATAAAATATTTCCTCATGATAAATCAACCTTGCTTTTAAGTAACATTCTTATTGTTTATATGAACATAAATGTGATATTTCTCTAGTACAGAGGAAAATTAGTTGATACATAGATCCGAAAATATTTTAAAATCATTAACATCTCACCTCAAGGGCTTCGCAGATTTGTCAGACTAATACTTCTACGAATATCAACTGTTAGAAAATATAAGCTTCCAGTTATTCCTATATTTCGCTATTGTGTGGCTAAAAGATCATAAGTCCTATCTATGATAATGTGGCGCAATATATCGTCTTTATATACCTAGGATTTATTATATACGAATAATAACGTGTCATAATACATTTGACATCTACCTAGAAAAGGATTAGGTCACCTTGAGCCCAAACGAGGACACTCATTCGACGAAGCATGGAGTCATAAAGGCAAGAAATTCTTGGGAAAATTAGCCATAAAGCCAGTTTCGATATTATCTATACTTCTAAGTTATTATCTGTTTTCTTTCTTTTTTTTTGTTATATATCGATAATAATTTTGTTAAAGGCCACACATAATAAATACAGGTATTGGTATCTTTGAGAGGTAAAAATGGTGCAAGTCCAAACCAGTGGGTGAGTGGTAACGCTTGCTGTCTTGTTATCAAGGCGTCCCAGGTTCGACACACGGAGGAGACACAAGTGGTTCAAAGTCCACTTTAAATTATAGGTTTCGTTTTCAGACATCATCTTCATCCCATGGAAGACAATAGAAAACCAACTTTGGTTCACCTTACACAGGATCTTAGGGCCATAGCCTAGACCCGGGGAGAATACCAATCATCATTATAATTTCGATAGCCTGTTAAAGCTATTTTAACTAAGGCAAGCCTACTTGTAAAATTAGTCGCTTGGCAGTCGCAATATCCATAGGCTCTAAACTCGTTCACAAGAGACAGGGAATCAGTAAATCTCTTCTACAGTAAAATAGTAAAAATGGACTTACACAACTTTCACTTTGAATGTTTCATACAATTGTAATTGTATTTTTACGAATAAATAGTCTGTTTAACTACCGAAAACTCACTCAATTCGTCATAGAAATGTAGAAACCAAAATACAAGTAAAATAAAATAGGATAGAATAAAATAAAATAAAATCAGAAGAGGACCAAATAAAACTGTACTTGTATATTAAAGCACAATCCAATAATTTTTCAGTTATTATATTTTATATTAGTAAGTCTTCTCACTTTTTTTTTCTCTCTCTAAACGAAGAAAGAGATTAATATCTTGCCCTTTCATTGGGAAAGGATAAATTATTTTATAGACAACTAACAAGCAGAACCTTCTACACAGGAACCACTTAAGAGACCAGAATTTCTTTGTACTGACGTTGAGGGTCTCTTGAAGTCCTTGTTTGCCTGCCTTTCACGAGTTCTTGAGGAGTACTTCTTAAGGTGAAGTTGACGAAGACCACTGCACTAGCTAAAACACACAGGCACCACTCTGCTGCACAGGGTTGTCTCTTTGACTCTCTCTCTCTCTCTTCCTTCATCCGCTCTCATTCTCTCTCCTCGTCAGTTTTTTTTTATATGATTGTAAATAATTTCAAATAACGGGGTTAATGCACCTGTAACTCGTTTCTAACATTGATTCTACCTGACGGCATCAAATCTTGCAGGACTATAACCGAGTGAAGTCAATGTGTATTTGTATGTGTGTTGTGGAATTCTTAGACTAGTGGTACTCAAAGTGGGGTACGCGATAAAAATTTTAATTTACGTCGTGAGAATTCACACGTTGCTAGATTTAGTAACAAAGATTTGTTAATTTATTTGTTGTTGACTTCGTTTATCGATATATGTAATTTATAAATACAAAATTTAATATCGTATACACCATTTAGATATATATTTTGAGGACAAACTATTTGAGTTTTTTTTTAATTTAACATTCATTACAAGAGGTTTATACTGCTCACAAAGTACAATACGATGATATTAGATTAAAAAATATTCTACGAGTAAATATTCCCATTTCATTTCTCTATTCTTAATACACCTTAAGTATTGTGCATTCCTTTTCTTTATGTGTCTTTTTGTTTGGCCTATACACGTTCTCGGCAGTTACATTTGATTTCATAGAATTTTCAGGAATGTTTACAAAACAATGTTCAAGAAGTGTATTTTTTTACAGTGTACAAAATAAAATTTATCGCATGGAATTTGATAAAATATGACGATGATGGTTTGGCAGTTTCCACTCTTAAAATTGTATATTGTTTCTTTGGAATTAAGGTTAGAGAACACAACAGGTTTATGATATTAGTTTTGATTCGCATATGATGATTTTATTATCGTTTCAATTTTTTTTTTTTTTTTAATACTGAAATTCATATGTCGCTCCCTTGGTCTTAGAAAGATCTTTTGGTTTCGTGATAAATGATGAAAAAACTCTTTCACCTTTCTCTACTTTCTTAAGTAGTTGCTTTTCCTTTACGCATTAAGCAAAGCTATTCCATCAAATTCCAATTCGTTAAGTGAACCCTTTTTCTTCTTTGCTTTGTTTACACGTTTGTAGCACTAGAAACAAAAGAAAACAAAAGAAGGAAAGCAGGTCTTATAAATGCAAATTATCCTTTGTAATCTGAGTTCCTCCAATTTTACTGCGTTCGTGTCATTTGGCAAACGACCAAAGTAGTGCTTGTTGCTTGCACAGTACAAAAAGAAATTGTTACGGTTGGTTGTCGCAATGAATTTTGAAGAGCAAAACAAACAAACTGAAAAAAAAAGTAATACATACATAATGACAATTATAGAGGAGAAAAGTCTTACCTTCTCTCTTTGTCTCTGTGCCACACAGAAATCAGCAGCCTCTTCTCCAAGTCTATATCGAGAAGCTCGAAGGAGAACTTCTGGTCAAAGACAGGATCATTTGTGTCCTTCTGGACGACTGTGCGGTAAAAAGTTCGTTCTTCGGAGAACGGCACCAGAACTAGCTAAAATGAGAAGAAAGAGAGACGGTATGAGAATCAATATTGATAATGTTGTAGAAAACATAAACATGTGTTAAGGGTAAAATATTCCATTGAAAGCAAGGTCCCATTCAACATACTTCGATATAAGAAAGTCAAAAAACTATTGTTTGGAGAATTAAAGACAAAACCAACTAGCTATTTAATGCAAGAGGTGCTCTAACACGGTGATATGCAAACAAGCTGCATTTCTTGCCACATTTGCGAAAGGGAAACAATCTGAAGTGCCATAATAATCTGGACAGGCATATCTATCAGTATAACACATACTCTTCTACAAAGGCTTATCTGTCAATATCACAGTGGGATAGCAACAACAATGACTGATCGCTATCAGGGAAAACGAAAAGATCTATGGGCACTGATTCTAAGATACCATGAATACAGCATTTCTTCTGTAGGAAGAAACCTATTTCTAACACTGTAAAAACTATTTTCCTTGATTTTAAGAAACCGTCTTGAAGTGCAGTAGTGGACGATTACGTGCTAAATGAAGATTTCATGCGTGGAAGTACTATAGAGACGAGTCTCGATTTGAAACGCCCTGCAGGCAGAGAAGTTCTAAGAATTTTGCTATCGAAGGTATGAAATTCAGAGTGATGACAAAAGCCATGCTGAACAACTGTAAATATTTGAGGATAATAAAAAAAACTGTAGGTCTACTCAATCATACACACTGGTTTACAGAAATTTGAGACTTACATTTCACAATAGCTTAGCAAAGCTACCTGTGGTGTACGTACTGATATAATTATGTTCAAATGAGATTAGACGGCTAAAATGTTATAACATTTCAGCCGTCTGTCTTTATTATGCCGTTATCTTACGTGGCATTTTCCTCTCAGTGTATGTTAGTCATACACTGTGCTAAAACAAATTATCTCACATAACATTTCTATCTAAAATACGATAAACCTTTTTAAATTCATTAATTTTAATTGCTAACCAGTAAAAAAAAAAACTATTTGTACTATAATACGTATTTTCAATTACTGGTGGGGAAAGGACCTATCATCTCAATGATTAGAAGCTAGTGCTTGATTTACACTATCATCTCCTACATAGCTCGTTCTCGGTCTTGAAATTTAGGATTAGGTTTGGTTCACTACCATACTTGCAAGGACGGTTACCGAAGTGTCACACTCGGATTTCTTTGAAACTCCTACAGTAGGTAAAGGAAGGACATTTAAGAGATACAGATTTTTTCTATATATATTGGAGGAAGTTAGGGTTAAGGGAGGAAAAACCCCTTAAAGGTGAAATATCGGGAAATTTAACATGTTAACAAGGTCATAACTACAAATGTACACCTTGCATTTACTTGAAATCTCTATACAGGACGGCTCGAAGGTCCCGGGTTCGAGTCCAGGCAGGGGCATGGGTGTGGATTTTAACAGCTAAAGGCGAATCGTGACGGGTCGAAGTCCAAAGTTACTAGGCTGGCCCATATAAAAATAAAGTTTACCAAAGTTTTTACTCTACACAGGATAAAAGAAGAAAAGTAGGAG
>JAGDQP010006059.1:1419-31604 GCA_022664845.1 Lepisma saccharinum
TATGGATGTGGCATAGCCTCGGAGGTACTCATTGCCTGGAGGAAGGAAAGCAGCTGGCCATGGCAGAGGTCAGTCTTACAGGAAGACAGAGGGTCAAAATGCCCGAATTTAGACTGTAGACTGCCAGGAAAATGACACGGCAACTCCAACTGATCTATACGTGTCGATTCTGAACTGTCGGTCACTTGCAGGAGAGGAAAAAATAGAGGAATTGGAGAATGAACTTACAAGGATTAAGTGGGACATTATAAGATTATCAGAAGTGTGGATGAAGAATGAAGAACAGTTGGAACTACCGTCAGGGCATACGTTCTATTTTAAAGGAACAGAAAATGGAAAACTGAGAGGCTTTATAATTAGTAAAGACCTGAAGACACGGATCATAGAAATTGAAGAAATTTCAGATAGAATCACACGAGTAATAATAAAGATATACAAGAGATACGATATAGAAGTTATACAAGTATATGCTCCAACAACGTCACATCCTGAGGAGGAAGTCAAAGACCTATACGAGGAGATACAGAAGATTTTGGATAGTAGCAAATCGCATTACAAAATTGTAATGGGAGACTTCAATGCGAAAGTAGGAACCAAGCAGTTGACACGAAAGTTGGACCCTTTGGATTTGGCAAAAGAAACAAGAGAGGAGAGAAGTTAGTGGAATTCTCAGAAGCCAACATACTGATCATTTCCAGTGTATTTTTCTAGAAAACGCCCCAGAGGAAGGTGACATGGAAGGGCCCAAATGGAATTGAAAACGAAATAGACTACGTTTTATCGAATAATAGGGAAATTCTTCAAGACGTGTCTGTTCTGAACAGTTTCAAAGCCTCGGATGATCACAGGACAGTGAGATGTAAGCTGAAACTAAATGCTCGATTTGACAGGAAGAAGCTTATCACAGGAAAATAGCCAGTATTAGATCTACAAAATATAGCAAAAAAAATGGAGATAGAACTAAACAACAAATTCAGTGCCTTGAAAAAGTTAGAAGATATTAATAGCAGAAATAAAATACTGACTGAGATATTAAAAGAGACAACCAAGGAAATAGCAGGCATCAAGAAGAAAAAAGAGAGCAAAATCTCAGAAGAAATATCTTGATGAAGAAAAAGAGAGAAATGAAAGAAGAGGAAAATTACATAAAGAGGATTGACAACATAAAACTAAATAAAATCTTAAGGAAGAAAATAAAAGATGATTTACGAAGATACAACCAAAATCTTGTTAGAAATACTTTACTTACTTACTTACTCTATGGCTTACGGAACTCGCAAGTTTATCGCCGCAGTAACAAACGTTCTCCATAGGATTCTATTCTGAGCAAGATCATGCCAGTTTTCATCACAGCAGGAAAACAAGAGCCTGAACAAAACCAAACAGCAGCTCATGATAGTGAAAAAACAAATAATGGCAGCCAAGAGACCTGATGGGACCGTAACCAGAAATAAAGAGGAGATTATATAAATATTTTAAAATTTCTACAGAGAATTGTACTACTAGGAAGAAGAACTAGGAAATTAAGATTCAGAAGAAAATCATGTAGAGGTCCCAGACGTAATGAAAGAAGGAGTGGATAAAGTACTTCGAGGGATAAGAATGGAAAGTCACCATGAGAAGATTCACAGCAGATATGTTTAAATGGGGAGGTAAAAAGATGAAAGAGTAACCTGCCAAATTATTTTCAATGTGCCTGAGAAAGAGAGAGATATTCTCAAGTTGGAATAATGCTATTATTATTTTGTTGTACGAAAAAAAGAACGCGCCGAGAACTACAGACCGACCACTGTCAGTTCTATACAAAATGTTCACCAAAGTTGTTCTAAATCGTATTGAATGAGACTTAAATTTTTACCAGAGAAGGGAACAAACCTGATTTCGACGTAGATTTAGCACAATGAAACACACACAAACATTGAATGAAGTTATAGAAAGGACTAATGAATATGAACTTCCACTATGTTTGGGATTCATAGATTTTGAAAAGGCCTTCGATTCGGTCTTCTTGGCAAGTACTTAAATCACTTGAACGTCAAAGCATCGAAAGTGCATACTTTAAATTACTACGAAACATTTACTTGACAGCCACATCTGTCATTAGACTACATCAAAAGAGTGAAAAATTTAAAGTTGGAAAACGGATAAGGCAAGGGAGGCAATTTTTCAAAATCCATTTTCTGTGGTCCTGGAGGGAGTGTTCCAAACTTTAAACTGTGACGAAGTTGGAATAAAAATCAATGGCGAATATCTTAATCACCTATGATTCGCTGATGATATAGTCCTTGCTTCAAGTGCAGAACTACAAACTAGAATGGAAGAGCTGAGTAATGAGAGTTCGAAAATAGGACTTAAAATGAAATTAAGTAAAACAAAAGTAATGTACAATCAACATTCTGAAAAGAAGGAAATAAAGGTTCACGGAGAGACAATAGGCATAGTTGATGAGTATGTTTACCTATTGCAGATCAAAAATCGAATACCAAGTTGACTGATGAAATAAATAGAAGATGCAAAATGGTGTGGGTCTCGTTTGGAAGACTAAGCTTCATTTTTTAAAGAAAATTACCAATATGTCTCAAGTTTAAAGTTTATAATCGATGTGTCTTACCTGTAATTATGTCACGGCTGTGAAACTTGGACATTGAATGCTCAAACGACTCCAAGACTAAGAGTTACACAAAGACCAATAGAGAGATGCATAGTAGGAATAAATAGGAGGGACAGGAAGGTAAATGAATGGATTCGTGCACAAAGAAAGCTAGAAGATATAATCAAGATTGCGAAGACGATGAAGTAGAGAGTGACCGGTCACATAGCTAAACAAACAGATGGAAGATGAACGACAAATGTAGTACATTGGATTACAGGAGGAAAAAATGACCGAGACGACGTCCAAATGCAAGATGGGTAGCTTAAGTTTCAGGAGCTACATGCATGAGGATAGCAGCAGACCGAGATTATGTAGAAAGAAAAGGGCTGAATATCCTGAAAAGGTCAGCGATGCTAACCACTAGACCAGAGAGGGTTGAGTAGCCTTCAGGTTTTTCGACGTGAATTGCTCGGCTATTATGTTCTTATGAATGTCTCCTGATAGTATTAAAGTTTAAAATAAATATATTCTCGATTATTACCTTTCTGTTTCCATTCAATCAGGTTTCTGAGATCAACATTGTAACCGGTGTCACTGCTCGTTTAGTGGGCAATTGATTGACTACTATCTTCCTATCGCTATGCAAGTACACTGTGACACCTCGCCAGAAATGGAGGGAAAAGCAAACACAGTTTGAGCGACTGATTACAAACATTTCACCCACTTCGATCACATCCTAAATTCCAACAGGCATGTCAAGTGAGGTGTACCTATTGATTGCCTCTAATGACTGTTTCCTGTTCCATGACATTGCCGTTTGTTTTTCCTTTCCCATTGTAGTTGAGAGGTTCCATTAATCAAGTATTCAAAGTCCTTCAGATCATGGAGGGAGGAAAATAGAGTATGTCTAGGACTAGGGTGACCGGACATAAAGAGAGAATATAGCAGGAGCTGCAGTTATTGTTTTACATTTTGAAATTCTGAGGAGGTACAGCGACAGAATGTAACATTTCATTTTCTGCTTGCTTTCTTGAGTATAATGCAATTACCACAATTCAACCTTCATATTCACACTTCTAATGCTTGCATGCTCGCCTGTATACATTATGTTATACTCTTCTTTTGTCAACAAATTTCTGGTCACCCTAAATATGTCTCATGTATAATCATCTCATGTCTATATATCATACACTTGTCAGACTTTGACATCATAATACGAAGGTTGAGCGAAAAGTACAGGCATTAAAAGTGAAAATCTCTCGAAATGCAATCTGTTGTTAAGAGTGTAATTAACATGAACCATTTCTAGCATGTGCTGATACTATTTACTTGGTGATGTGGGAAGAAACAAGCTAATACTAGTCAAACAAACTACAATTCACCTGTCATGGCAGTCTAAAGCGCGTTTATAAAATTGGAACAACGCTCCTGGATAAAAATTAATGTTGCACGTGATCATTGCTGAAAAGAACTTAAGGATGCTTGTAGTATTTATGCACTGCCGTATCGTTCTGATGATCTTTTTACAGACTTTTCTTTAGTTCAAAATGGTTCGTGGTGTCCTCAAAACTTGCAACGTTAGTTTAACTCATTTTCCGATGTTATATAATGATGAAATTTTGCACAGCGACGTAAGTCGGGTGACAATACAATATTGCATTGTTACTTTCATATATTTCTGTATATTCATATAGTTTAAAGGTATATATATATTCACTTTAGGAGTTGAATCACGAAATATTAACTTGAGAGAAAGTATCCGAAGCTTGAGAGAAATAACTGAAAAAAAAATATATAAACATACTTTTCTTAAATAATTCGTACTAAAAAGTAAAAAAAATAATTTTTATGCATCACTAAAAAAGAAAAACATGGAGAGCGCCAATTCATGAATTTATAAAGGGACTGTATGAGAGCACGCCTCATGCTTTTGTTTTTAGTCATGCATAAAGAAAATTATTTTTTACCTTTTAGTACGAATTATGTAAGAAAAGTTTATCTTTAAAAAGTTTTGTACTATTTTTTTAAGAGCAAGAGTTACTTAGTGCCTACTTTCTGAATGTTTTCGCAGAGACCTTAAGTGGTGTAAGTGATGGGCAAGGAAAAAAGAACCGTCAAGGCATCATGGAACATGGAACAAGAATATCAGTTACAATTCTTTTTCAAAGTTTTAAAGTAAATATTACTTAACAACTTCAAATTGAGTACCGAGTCGCCGTAGCTCAGTGGTGGAGCGTTGGTGTAGCATTCGGGAGGTCGTGGGTTCGATCTCCACGAGCTGACCATCCTGACTGAGGTTTTTTCCCATGGTCACACCAGGCAAATGCCGATATGGCACCTTCAACATAGGCCCTGGCCGACACCTTTCCGATTCCTTTCCTCTCGCCTATCCCATCCTGAGCCTTAGATGCCTAAGGGACATAAATAAGAATTGAAATTCAAATTGAGTTTCATTTGTTCTTGTAGGATTTTGATCAATATATTTTCATGCTTAATAGCCGGTGAATTGAATTGAATTTTAATTCCTTTAGACAACTTTGGCTCAGGCCGTGATGGCCTGTGTTATGATTTAAACTATGTAAATATTTATGGGATCAAAACGACAAGAATAGTCCATTTTTATTCTATATAACGCTACGAAAATAATAAAAGTCGTGATAAAACAAAACCTATACGTACTACATTTTCTAATGTCAAATTTGAAATCAGCACCGCAAAAATAGTGAAGAATGGTGAACCCTGTTTCTGAAAATAAATGTTGCCTTGTGCTGTTATTTTTCGCACTACTACTACTACTCCTGTAGTAATATGTAGTAATTGTAGTAGTAGTAGGAGGAGGAGAAAAGTAATAAGGGATGAAAGAGTATACAAAAGATGAAAAGCGAGATGAAACAGTAGAAGTGACTTTTGGATGTTATAATTTGTGAGGATAACTCGATCACGTAGAGAGATGGTTTCAAAACTCATTCCGTCTCTTTCAAAATGTTACCGAGCGACCGTGACTTAGTCGGTAGAGCGTTGGCTTAGCATTCGGAAAGTCCTGGGAACGATCCCAGCAGTCGCTCATCCAGACTGAGGTTTTTCCATGGTTTTCCTCAGTCATACCAGGCAAATTCCTGGATGGTACCTTCTAACTAGGCCCTGGCCGACTACCTTGTCCAACATCTTCTCCCGCACCATATCCCGTCCTGTGCCTAAGATGCCTAAAGAAAGACACTGAATAAATTCAACTTCTTTCAAAGTGGCTAAAAAACTCAGTTTAAACACTTACAATTTCCACTGGAACAGACGAGTTCTAGCTTCTGAGACACATCACTAGGATAAGGTCAGAACAGAAGGTTAACACACATCCATTGTGTGGGTGTGGTTCGGTCGGAAATTCTGTAGGATACATTGAACAACGTACTGGATCAGAATACATTGTAACAAACCCAGTACATACTGTATCCCATCCTTTCATTCCAGACCACTAATAAAGGCCAAATCGAATATAAAAAGAAAATGATGATGAATTTTCTACTAAATTTCTAACAGGAAGAACCAAGATTACAAGTTCAAACTGTATCAAAGTGAAAAGTTGATGACGTTCAAAAGCAAAATTGGGATGTTCTTTATGGGCCCAGCAAACCTTACATGTTTCAATGTAAATAAATCACATTTAATATTTAATATCAAGTTGATAAATTTTAGGAGGGAAACGAATTTTGTGCCAAACTAATAACTAATTCTATAGCTTATGGGACTCGCAAGTTCATCGCTGCAGTAACAAACGTTCGCCATTGGATTCTATCCTGGGCAATATCAAGTCAGTTTTCATCACGAACACCTACTTATCGAAGATCTCTCCTAATATTGTCCTCCCAACGACGTCTCGGTCTTCCCAATAGTCTCCTTCCATCCGACCTTCCAATCAGGATAGAATATAATCTTCGTTTTTCCCCCATCCGAGCTACATGGCATGCTCACCTTAGTCGTCGCGATTTCATTATTTTTACAACATCTGGTGAATCGTACAGTCCGTGGAGTTCTTCATTATGCAGTCTCCTCCACTCTCCAGTCATCTCGTCGCGTTTCGGCCCGTATATCTTTCTCAAAACCTTATTTTCAAATACACGTAATTTATATTCATCTCTAGGGTCGTACTCCAACTTTCGCAACCATAATAAAGTATTATCGGCAGAATAACCGTTCTGTATATTTTCAATTTCAATTTCCTTGATATTAATCGCGATGTTAGAAGTTTACGTACTGAAGAGAAACATGTGTTACCCGATACTGAGCGACTTTTTATTTCTTCCGTGACCTCATTTTGACTTGTTACGTATGCTCCCAAATATTTAAATTTGTTTACTTTCTCTATGACCTCATCCCTAATTATTATGTTTTTATTTCCTTCAGTCCCTGTGTTTCGGTTTGTTATCATGTATTTTGTTTTATCTATGCTTACCTGTAGACCTATTTCATAGCACGTTTCTAAATAAGATATCGGTGTTGCTTTGTAGTGCATCTATATCGTCCGCTATTAAATCTACATCATCCGCATATACGAACATTTGATTCCCAAGTGTATTTGTCACAGAAAGAGATATGGGGGATTGATTCCCAAGTATACCCACAACTATTGGAATATTGGATGTCAATACACTGGTTTTCCCTCCCGACAAGAAAACGAGTAAGTGCGCCTACCTACGAACAAGAGAGAGAGAGAGAGAGAGAAAGAGGGAGGGAGAAGAGCAAGAGACAAAAATTAAAAGAAAACGTAAAGAAAGACCAATTGGTTTTTCATTCGAACCAGCGGCCGATAATCCTGACTGAGGATTTTCCTGTCACACCAGGCAAATGCCGGGATGATACCAGTGTTCGATTTGTTCAGTTTCCAGAGAAGGGAAAGAATTAGTGAGATACGTATGTATGATACGGTATTTTGTGATCATCCATATCCCAGACTAGAAGTATCGTATACGTATATCTGTAAATAGAGCCAGGGAAGTTTTTTTTTTTTTTCAGAAAGGGGGAAATCCTAACCATCCCCCGCTGCAAATCTAACACTGGATGGTTCCTTCAACTTAGGCACTGGCCAATTCTTTCTCGTATCCTTTACTCTACCCTATCCCGATCTGAAAGTAGCTATTTGATCTCGTAACGGCACTGTATCATCTACTTCAGCTTTCCGGACGCACATTTATTCTTGTAATTATGTGCTTCATTGAATCTTATTGTGTTGCGGTCCGCGATGCTTTACTGTCTCTCAACAGTACACATGCGCGGTCTGGCGGCAAACGGCTGCATTGTTGAGTTCCGTCAAGTTGACGCGAAGGTGAGGCAGGCGAACGAGAGCGAGGTAAAAGTAGTAGTAAGTGGTGCCGCGAGTCGTGGTGCGTGTGATGTGGAGTGTTGCTAAGGAACAGTGTTTGGTGTTTACGTGGTTTTTGGCAAAATCACATGGAACTCCGCGTTAACGAAAAGAAAATCGTGTGTTTGTGTAAAGTTGGACGAACATTGTGAAGAAGTTTAGTGTAATATTTTGGGATCTTAATTCAGGTAAGATTACGTGAAAAAAGGTTGTTGCATGTGTTTGGCTGATGGTAGTTGTTTAACGGTTAACTTGGCGATAGCTGTTACAAGAACTTGAACTGGTTGTGAACACCTGGCGGCATGTGAGCTGCGGGAAGTCCAATAAGAATATCTGGAGATCCCGTGACAAGTTGATTGAAATTATGAAATTGAAAAGTAAATGTAAGCATCATTATTTTATCATGTGGGGAGTTTCGAATATATTTCAGTGTGTGTGGTCTTGACTTCTATTCCATGCTGACATTAATTAATACGCAAGCAAGTAGCATTTTGCTTGACGTGTTAATATAAAGAAATAAATAAATCATTATTTTAATAATAATAATACTTTTATAAATATGTAATTTCAACTTTGAAGAAATTTTTTGGCAATGCCTTGTCTTCTACTTATTATAATTTGCCTATTATAGGAAAGTACGTCATTTCGCATGGTAAATTACAAATTTAATACAAAAATCTAAAATACTAATGGGTATATTATATTGCGTTTGATACAATATCTACCTAAAGATGTAGTTATAGGAAGGATGCCCAGATCAAACATTTCTATGGGGCCACCCCCATATTTTTCGTGTTATACTACGAATTTGCTGGGACGATACCTTGAATTAAAAGAAGTTCCCTTTAACTTTTTTTTTTCTGATGCGATAGAAGCGTACCACAAAAATGGAAAGTCGATTTTATTTGATATCAACACATTATTTCTGACAGTGAGAGATCATGGTTTGCGCTCATTGTCTCCTGGATGAGGAGGAGACAGATTTGTCCCTTGCGCTAACAGTCTGATATTTGAGTGTTTGGACAATTAATTTAGAAAGGGTTTTTTATTTACTGTGTTTGAAATTGTGGCTTTTATTTTACGCTTCTAATTGTTTTGCAGTTGATACAAACTGTGGAGGAAATCTCAGAAAACAGGGTTGGAGCGGAAATCTGATGGCAACTCAATATTAATTATATTAATATATTTGACTCAGGCTGAACACATGGAGTCATTATTCTGGTTAGCGTACTTTCCCATTAATTTCTGACGGGGCTGCTGTCTTTGCGAATTTTTTGTACTTCTGTAAAACTCTGACAAATCGTACGTGAATTTTCCGCAGTGATTCCGCCAGTCCTCCCATAGGGGGGTGTTTACCCCCCATCAAAGTCTCGACGACACCCCAACTTATTTTTCTTTCTGTGATAAATCGATACCAAACTTCACCTCTCAATTTTGACTTTACACCCCTCTAAACTGAAAATCCTGGCGGAAACACTGATTTTCAGTATTTTCTTTGCCGTCACTTCTGATACGCGTAACACTGTATGTACGACTTGCTGTTACAGCCACCCTTCAGAGCAGTGGTGCACTTCTAAAGAAAAAAGTGCCCTGGTGTTAGTACTACATCCTGCTGTGCAAAAAGTTCCCTCTAGACGCATCTATATCTATCTATCTATATACAGCTTTCAAAATATGGTATTCTTGTACTATCCGCTTTTCAGTATGTCCGAGTTAACGACTAAAAATTTCAAACTACTCTCTCTCTCTTTCTCTACTAGTTGCTTTGGGACACGCGGTCATTAAGTTCTAAACCGTAGTGATGAGCAACGAAGTACCAGGTCGCGGACAATATTGAATTTCCCAGAATTTTTGGGACCGCCCTTAGTTTATAGTATAAGCTTTTTTTTTGTTTTTTTTTTTGTTAGCTCTCTCAAGGTGTAGCTACTGTCAAATGAGCCTGGTTTTGTTGACTTTAGTCGATGACTGAAGAGAATGTTTGCTTCTAAGAAACTTACTTGCATCCGGATGTCACTAGCTGATGGAAAGTGAAAACAAAAAAAAAAATTGATCAGCCACCTTATTAACACGCTTAAGCATCTGCAGATCCAAAAATACAGGGTAAAAAAAAGATACACAGTCATGCAATATACGAAGTTTGTTTGTTTTTAGTACTTGCAATTTTACACACATCTTGAAATCTAACCTTGAATGAAGGTCTGCTCCCTCGCCGGGGTCCATTGAACGGAGTGGTTCAGAGCCAACTTTAACAGGAATGGTTTCAATTTTTTGGCCTAGCTAGGTGAGGCTGGACCAGAGGGCCGAAGTCTACTCCTGAACTTTAACAAGAAGTTTTTAACTCCTGTCCTTAGAAACTCACCAGCTCGTTTAGGACGTAAATTAAGATTCAGTAATTCAAGGTATACTGTTGAGTAGGCTAATTAGTGCAGCCATGTGAATTAGACGACAGACAGTAGTCGGTTGACACGGTATTCACTTGAGACTCGAGGTTGGTTTATTTATACTTTACTTTTTTAGAGGGGAATTAATGGACGGAGTGAAACATAAGTTCAAGGGAAACATTTCCCGATGCTGAAGTATCTCAGCGCTTAACTGAAAAGTTTCTTATAACCGGGTCAGTGGTGTGTTCAGAAAATAATAATAATCTCAAAAAGCTAGGTTCGTCTCATCTCACCTCTACAGATTCTTATCTTTTGAATGGAAATTTACTGAAAACTTGTTTATAAGAACAATCCTACAGGAAAGCCTGACCATAATTATAAGCAATATTTCTTCCTTGGAGTTGTCATATTTATTTGAGTGTCACGTGTACAGTTGTTTTCTGGCTAACCCTGTATGACATTACAATAAATGTTGATTCTGATGATAGAATATATATCCGTTTGATAATTCTATAAAAATAAAGGGAATTATTTGAGTCTACTTTCGGAGCACGTGACGCTGTCAAGCAGTTCACCTACGCAGTGTAATATTTGTGCCATTTCCAGAGGTGAGGAGGGAAAGCATAATTCCTTATATTAATGGTTCTCAACCTTTTTAAGTTTATGAACACCGGCCACCTGTACTCATATTCTAAGTGTGCGAGCACCATGCAATCGAATAGATATATAGATAAATATTTTCTAACGCACAGAATTTCAGTGATGCCTAAAAAGAAGTCACTTGTATCTATTAATAAGCACTCCTAACGATGTGAGTCAGCTAATATTTTTCGTGTTCTTAAGGCAGCTTTTTCGCACAGGTAGGTCGTCCTGAACCATGGACGTAAGAATATGATACCACTAGTAACAAGCCAAAATTTATGGGCAGGAAGTGCGCCTTGCCGCCATGTTGAATTGACCAAAACATTGCAACTGGTCATAAGAAGTAATGTTAATTGAGCGACTTTTAATTACAAATTTTAAATTTGTGTGAAAAAGTTGCGTCTGATGAAGTCGACCAAGAAGTACGTGTGAGGATAAACAGGTAAGCAATATTTAAGTTTTTTCTTCAATTATAATAGTGAAATAATATCAGGTTTCAAGATTTGAATGATCACTGCTCTTGAGAAGGAAGTGTATTGCAATAACACTTATTTTATAATAATTAGTAGTTAAGGAAAAAATTAGATAATTAAAATTTATTTGCACATTCACAATATCGTCTGCTTCCTTTCCATTAAGTATGCGCGATCCGCCATGTTGGAATGACAAACTGCACTCTCAGCCGTCTCATTTTTATAACATTGAGTAAATTGCTTGTTACTAGCCCTATTATATTCTGACGTCCATGTCCTGAACATAGCAAGACATTTGAGATCAATTTCTGCAGTGTGGGGAAGGATTTCGTAGCTTCTGCTCCCCAAAGGACTATGAATTTCTCCTTTTCAAACAAATATTTTAGTGCTAATAAGGACTGAGCAGTCATATTATTCTCTATAATAATCTTGTCTTGCTTGGTTAAGTCTACACTGAATTGAAAGGTGTTATAATCCATATTTTACAACGGTTCATGTTCTTCCGAAATACGGAGGCGCATATCAAACTTGTTCAAAAGAACTTGGATAACTAGCTGGTCAGTCATACGGAGCTTGACTAACTAAGTCTTCAGTGTGTGTGTGAGCAAGTCCTGGGAAATGTTGCAGTTCATTCTTCTTGCTAATAATAATAATTATAAGAAGAGGAAGGAATGTACACAAATAAATGTAACAATTACAACTGAGGTCGTAGAGAAAATAAATAAAACAGGAAAGAGGTCACGGAAGAAATAAAAAAGTCGCTTAGCATTGGACAGCGCATGTTTCTGTTCAGTTCAGAATTCCTAACCTTGCGATTAATATCAAGAAAGTTCAAATTAAAAATATATATGACGGTTATTCTTTATGGTTGGAGTACAACCTCAGGCACGTATCCAGAAGTTGGTTTTGGGAGGGGTGTCCGGACCCAGTCCCCTGAATACGTCCCTGTACAACTTTGGCAGACGAACATGACGTACGAGTGTTTCACTTGTTCTCAATAAGTTCTTAAACATTCTCCACAGACTGTACTATTTTCTTAATATTATAAGGAGAATGAAATCATGACGGCATAAGATGGGCAGATCTTGTAGATCGGATGGGGGACACGTCGTTGGGAGAGAGAATACCGTACGCGTATGTTCGTGATCTTGCCCAAGTGTTGAACATACGGGCTTCGTAAGCCATAAAGTTAGTTAGTTTGGGAGTAGGATTATTGTCCCCGATAATTGTGTGGTTACGTTCGTCGCCTTGCAATGATGGAGTTCCCACTTTTTTTTCCCGGTGTAATAATCGATCAGCCACATATTAAATATAATAGATCGAAATCTGCTCTAAAAGCTTTTCTCTCTAAGACATTGATGAATTTGCGCCAATAGAAATAAGTGTAAATGCATTCTAGACCCACACCTTAGGACCTGAATGTAATCTCGATGTAGGGTACTGACAAGGTAGAATCGGTTCACCTTACCCATTCGATTTTGGGTTAGAAACCTACCTCCGAGCGGAATACTCATCACTGCACTCACCTCTACTTTTTTTTATTATAAAAACATTGTGGATAATATCACAACTTCCCTTCAGAAAGTGGTCAGATTAAACGTTCAAAAACTCTACGATTTGAAGTAATAAGTTCCGTAAAGTATTCATTTTAGCCCAGGTATTTGATTGCTCAGCCTGTGACATCATACTTTGCAAGTAATCAAATCTAAAAGTTTCTTACAACACTTATCACTTCTCTTTCTCCTGCCTGAGATGACTAAAGGCCATAAAATATAGACAAATTCAGATCGTTGAGCTCCCTAACTTTAATCCCGACCAGTCTCCGAAATTATGATATTGTCTATCCACAATTTTCAAAAATCGAACCCACAGTGCAGACTCAGTTTTGTTCTTTAGGATTATATTTAAAAAAAAAAAACTTTGTTTTCCGTTTGTGTTGATTGATACATCCATATTAGCAGGAAAGTGTACAGACTTCTAGGCGTGTGTAGTGTGCTGACTGCATGCTGAGAAGAAGACGAAAACATCTTTCATATTTCAACCGTTCTGCTTTGTCCAGATCGAACCCTGCCAAATTTTTTATGCATTCGAACTCGTGTCCACATTCCTTGTCTCTTGGGTCGTCTGAAAGTCTCCGCGTGTCAGCGTGCTGTATGTCGATATCCTTAAAGTATTTAGAGCAGCCTGCAGTTAATCGGTAGTCGATATCTTAACATAGAAATCGAAATTTCGAGAACACTCCCTGTAATCAGTAGAACACGGTAAGTGTACATTGGTTCACAATGTTAGAAACAAGATTAAATTTTGGCAAGATTTGAACATCGTTGAAACGAAAAGACAATAGAAAAGAATGAAATTTAGTTTGTGTACAAAATGAGATAAGGAGAAATTAATTACATTATTTTTCCGTAATGACTCAGGTGATTTATAATGAGGAGCAAATGTACTGAAATCTATTAAGCAACGCTTGTGCAGTAATATGCATATATAAATGAGTTCATTACCTAATGACCGTAATTCTTTTTGAGAGAAGGGGAGAGATTGATGACATTTGTTGCTAATTTTATTAATAGATGATTTGCATACGACAGTATTTCGTAACGAGTCTGTAATTTTCCTATAATGATTTAATACTGCAATTGTACCGAACTTGTTCCGTAATCAAGAAATGAAAGTATTTGTACATTTAAATAAATTTTTGAAGAAGAGTCTTAATAAATGACGTACCGTAGTAATAACTTTTTTTGTGTGTGTGGTGGAACGAATTTATGATTGTACAAATGCAAATTGGGAAATTCTACTCCTCATAATTACTGGAAAGTGAGTGCGATAGCTGTATTTCTTTTCCAACAACGGACTAACACTCTTTTTTAATTGCTCGAGCACTTTTTTTTTTGTCATTATCATGATTGAATTGCTGGGAAGAAAATGAAATGAATTTGTTTGTTGTGTTGTTGGAAGTTAAGCTTCTACATATGCACATAAACACACACACACACACAAACGTATAAACCAAGTCAGGTGCAATGAAAGTGATTACATTATTTATGGCAGATTATTCGGTAATGCATTCTGTTTAGAAAAAAGAAAGAAAATGAACTTGTATTTTGTGTAGAAGTAAAAGTTAGTGTGCTATTGTGATGTCATTAGCTTATGATAATTTGCTCTGCTATATCTTGGAAAAACTGTTTTTCCCTCCAAGTTGTGCAATAGTTGCATACTACTGTAGAATTTTTAATATTTTCTGTGAAGTATTAAGTACGTAAACAATCGTGTGTTGTGTATGTAAGTTCTGTGACGACTGCATTGATATGTAGATGCATTCTTTTATTGTGCTAATATTTTTTTCTTTCTTTCTGTGTTGGCTATCATCCGAGGTTTATTTATTTTTTAAATAAAATATATTTAACGTTGTGCTCGTCAAATACGATTGTTATATATTTTCAGAAAGGTTCCGTCGGTGCCTGCTGAAGCCAGGCCAAAATTTTGACGTAACATATTATTCTGCTTCTATATTAATTCTTCTCTTTCAGGGAATCGAGAGAGGTTCGTTGACAGGTTATTTTGATCTGATATTAACACATGTCGGCACGGCAGTAAGGTGGCATGCAAGTTCGATCCCCACTGCCGGTTATTCTGACTGATGTATCTTCAGTTGTAAACACTCGAATATCGAGATGGTACCTCAAGAGCCCTAAACGCTACTATTTCGTCCCTTTCCCGGAACAGAGATTGCGGAGGGACGTGGTTAGTTCATCCGATAGATGTTCTGAATTATTATTAGGTCTGATTTCCAAAATGTTGTTATTCATCATTTGTCAGTTATATTTAAATATCTTTCAAAAGGACTCGGGATTACTGAGGCCTCTTAAAGAAATAAGTGTCCATTTAGAAAGTGGGTTCATTTTTCTATTAAAAAAAAAAAAAAAAAAAAATGCAACGCATTCCTTATTTCGTGTGGTGAAACTTTTTCTCTGTTTTTTTTTTATTATTATTATTCCTGGATGTATGTAATTTTATACGCAGGTTTCAATTAGGAGAAATTTGAGTGCAAAGCGTCTAGGATTCCCCAGCATTTGTTTTGTCCTGTATACAGTAATTGTTATCTTCCTTTTGGAAAAATGGATTTGGTGTCACACCATCCTTCCATTACATATTCAATAAATATAGGAAGCCATTTATCATGTTTTTTCCTTTTTTTTTAAAAAAAAACTCGTTATCTATGCATTTATTCTCTCAAATTCCCTGTGTGATGTTTCGACGAGCGGTGGGTAACAAGGTGTGTGTTGTGTGGTTTTTTTTTTTTGTTCATTTTTTACAATTCGCTTTAATGCATTTGCTTCCTGTACTGTTTAGTTTCAAGTAATTTAATAACCCCGTATTATATTTAATATATATGTGTTTTTTAACCGTGCCGTCTTAGTTTTGATTATCTATACCAGCGTTTCTCAACCTTTATTATCCTGCGACCCGCTTTTACCATGTCTTCTAACCAGTGACTTAAAATTATTTTCATATTTGCTTTTCATTTCGATATATAACAATCGATTTGCTGTATTTAGTGATAACTAATAAGTATTCTAAGAAACTGTTTAGATTTTTAGGTCTTTGTAATTATTGGTTTACACTGTAAAAGAAATATGCACTTGTTTTTTACTTTTTGTACGCTTCTTTTCTGTAGTATTGTGCTATGATAAAAAAAATAAAACATGTAACCACTGGGTACAAGAAGTATGTGGAATTTATAATATCTTTCGATATGTGCGTTTTTTTTGTTTTTTTTTTACACATTTTTTGAGGAATTAGGTTTTCAGAATTACTAAATTTTTATGTGCTGTATTTAGCAAAGAAGATGTTCACAGCACCCACATTATTATTTTATTTGCATCTCACAGTTCAAGGTTGGATCAGCACGCTTGTTAAACGGACTTGTCAAGTTCAATGTAAAAAAAAAAAAAAATGTGTAAAAAAAAAACAAAAAAAATCTGAGCTGATGATAAATCTACGGATTTATGTTTGGTTGATTTTGGTACTGTTCCCTCCGTCGAAATTATTCTGGGCCCGATATTGACGTTGTTTAATTTTCTAAATCTTCACAATTTCTTGAATTCTTCTGCCGGATATTTTTATATTTATTTATTTTTCTGCTGTGATATTGTTTTGTGAGTGCGACGTTGATTAAGTACACTACTTTATTATTATTATTATTAAATAGTAATACGATAATATTTAGGTTAAATCTTGTAATGAGAAATTACATAACTGCAGTGGCATGAGACCCACCAGTGGGGGGAGTCCATGACCCCACCTTCCAAGGCGGCATACATATGAATGGGTGAAACAGTTAATGGCGAACATTACAAGGGAAGTCACCTCAAAGTCAGATTTTAAAATTTTCTCAGGGTTAGTAAAAGTGAGGGAATTTTTATGCCTGGACCGGAACTTTCACGCAGTCTGGAGAGAATCTCGGTTTTAGATCTGACAACACTGCTCAGCATAGTTGGTGTATCGTTTTTACATGCGACAAGAATTCGCTGAAATTTCATATGAGAGATGCTGCTAGTAGGACCCTAAACGTTCCTTCCAAGGAAGGAAGATTCTAGTTACGCTACTGGTAATTGTTCATAATATAATCTGTACTTAAAAGCCCTATAATTGGAATAATTTGAAAATATGGCGACATTATCCTATACACTTTGAGTTTGTTCTTGAATTGACAAAAGGACAATCTCACATGTTAGGATAGTATAATATGAGCGTATAAAATTACGCTTAGTAATGCGTATAAGTGAATGCAAGAACAAAGCAACCAAAGTCCTTTGCCCTTTGACAACCAGTTTTTTTTTTCTTTGCATAACTTTACAATATGATGAGAATAAAAAAAAAGTAAGCAGAAATTGCTGAGCTACACAATATGCATTTCCTGTGGAAGATGTTGACTTTCTTTGGGAAAGAGGAAAGTACGAAATTGAGGTATCTTCTTTTTTCATTGTTATTTTAAAAAAGAACTTTACATTCTCACAATAGGACGTTACAAGTCATCATACTGGCTAATAGTGGGAACTGTATTAATTTAAAAGACAACATAGAAAAAAATGTAAAATTTGTAGAAATAGGGTTGTATCAAAGCGTTGAGACTTTCATTTCAGTTTTTTTTTTTTCACTTTGTTTTCTGTAGCACGTTACCATGATATTAATAAGAATAAAATTGTCCCATAGGTTATGGTAAATGTCAGGACTGTATTACAAGAAAAGAACAATGAAAGTGTATGTATTATCTCCTGTGGGTGAGTGCTAGTGCTTGCTGCCTTGTGATCAAAGGGTCCAAGGTTCGATATGCGATGGGGGGACATATAATTCGTAGCTCACGTTAAACTTTAGGTCCCGTCCGTCATCTTCATTCGATGGAAGGCATTGACAAACAACTATCTGTTCACCTTGTCCAGGGATCTTCAGGTCATAGACCTGCCTTCAGGCAGGACGCCCATTAACTTCATCATTGTCGTGGTATTCTCGTTTTAAGTGGACTCAAGAAATAATTTGGTACGGTGGTTTACTCTTTAATTTCCTCTTGTGTTTGCGTGTCTATAAACGCAGCCTGACGGCTGAACCAAAACTTGGAAATTTGCACCCTATAGGTTTCGTAGGACACCGCTTTGTTCTACTCCAACTTGCTTTTCTAGTGTGCGTGTACCCTAATATCAATGAGAACTTATTGCTTAGAGTGGGGATATAACGTGTCTGCCGGAGGTAGAATATTTAAAAATCTTCGCCTCAATTGAATTGATTTTTTTCTATTTATAGCCCTTAGGCATCTAAGGCTCAGGCCGTCTTCGCCTCAAGAGAGAGAGAGTGTGTGTTATTTGCACGTACTAATAATATATATTTAACAAGATTCAAGCTTTTGTTTTACTATATTTTCGATTAGTGACCTACAACTTTATTTTACACGTTCAAGAAGCCATTGTCTTTTTTTTTTTTTTTTTTGCGAACTCGAATTGTTTTTTTAAAATGTTATTTCACAGGTATTATTCACGAGCAATGTACTTCAAGGTAGTTAGTGCAAAATGACTTGGCTGACGCGTGAATAATAGGTTGCTAGCGTTAAGTATCGAGTAGGCTGCTTTGTGTTATTCGGAAGACAGCATATGTGGGCGATTGCAGTATATGTATGTGTGAAGAAGGCGTAGCTCTTTTATAATGCTTGAGGAGAAGAAAGTGCCTAAAGCATTGGTAACTGATAATCAATCGTGACTTCATGTAAGATACGTGCTATTTTCTTCGTAATCCATGCCATTGCTCTTTTGCAAAGTTTAAAATATCGATTTATAATCTATTAGAACAAAACTAACATAGAAATTTCTGCTAAAATAGGAAATAAAGATGTTAATTATATTCCATCAATAACTACTTGGGGATATACAGGGTGTCCCGAAGAATGTACTTACTCTCTGATTAAGAAAGATACAAGTTAAATGGTGGAAAGTAAAGCAACATTCAACGGAACACATTAGAATATTTTTTCTTCTTCTAAGCTTAGACGTACTTCCGTCATTTTACGTTGGTTGGTTGCACCTGCAAAAGACAAGCAGAAACAAACAAACAAACAAAAAAGGAAGAGTACATATTTGGGACACCCTGTGCATAAAAGAAATCTAAAACCCCATCTCCACAAATATTGACCAGGGGTGTCGAATCTCAGTTCTATTCTTATCTGTGAAGTCAAGACGTTCTAGAATTCTTGTTAGCGTAGCCAAATTTTGTTTCATGGAAGCTGGAAGGTTCTTCTGGAGGCCACTACTCTCGAGGCTTCTCACTAAGCCTCGCTAAACAAGAAACGGTTGGGAACTACTTGTCTAAGCGAACGAGATACAAATTTTAGAAGAGTAAACCATTAGAATGATCGAGAACAAAGTTTACCTGTCCGTTTGTTTTGCAACGTTTGTTTACTCCACGTTTAGATAAACGATTTAAAATATGTGCATTTGTCATCAAAAAATGTGCGTGATAATGTGAAAATTGCTTTGGACAGAAAATTAATTATACTGTTTTGTTATTCCGCTTAAGAAATTGCTTGGATATTGTTTTAATTTTGCGGAAACTGATGAAAAAATGACCTGCATAATTATCTAAACTGTACTTGAATAATACAATCTGAGTAATGCATAAAAAGAGGTATATACAAACATAAGGTAAACAATATCTTGTAAAGTATAAACATACCAGTACCTAAATGTAATGTGTTACTGTCATCTCACCATTTAATTTCCTTTGTACAAATGATCAATGGTATAAATCAGGCTCATCAGCTGCTGCACAATTGCTTGCTACAAAATTTCGAACAATAATAGTAATCTATGCTTATTGTCAGTCAGTTGATCTCTTCTGTATGCTATGATCAAGTTATATTTAATGACAATAAAGTGGGTGTGCTGTATTTTTGCCCTCTGTGGAGACATTTCCCATTCATTCTCAATTGCTGGCATGCGCTCCGTCCATGTGCAGTTTTAAAGTTGGGCAAAAGAGAAGAGAAAGAGAGAGAGATGATGTTACGTTCAAAATCCAATGCATTTCGTGAGCCTAAGTAGCTTTTGTGTTCGCGGCAGGTGTGAATTATAGGGGGACCGTTTTTCGACCCTTTGTGGCGACAGCTGGAGATTATTTCAAAGGTATTCTAGCATAACAGCACCAAGAGAAGGAAGGAATGGTATGAAACGGAAGTAGAGCGTTGGGAAAGTACGATTGAGAGAGGGAGAGAGAAAAAAAAGCATTCGTTGCAAATAAAAACATTACAATAAGAAAGAAGCACGATGGTGCCATTTTTTTTTTCATCATAGAGAATAAAGAGGCATGGGACATTTCTTTTTCTTCTTCTTCTTTTCTGTAGCTCTAAGAAAGTGAAATTAGTTTTGTTATGCATGTGGGTATTCTTCTTCAACGTTCGTAATGTAGAAATAATGAAAAACGAATGCAAAGGAGTTTTACCGAAGACAAAATATACCGATATGTGGGTAATCTTTGTGCTGCTTATATGGTTATTAAAGGTGTTGGTTATATTAAATATGCACCCTTGTAGATAAATGAGGTACACATACTCAATACAATACCTTTGACGCTTATTTTTGTTATTTTTCTCGATTTTCTTAGAAACTAATCTTTATCGAATGGTGAACACAAACAGAACTCTATGACTATTTCTTGTGTGTGGAACAAAAGAACAATTAATTGTCACTGTTTTACCATATTACATTGTAATTAGGCTTTCGTTCTAAACACAAGGTATAGTAATAATAACATTCTTTGTTTGTTTTTACATTTTCGATAAAGATATGAGTTTTTAAGTACGGTAACTCGAGAAAAAAGAACAAAAGAAAAGTACGCGTCAAACGTATTGTCGCGTACAAATTAGTAAAAAGTTGCATTACCTCTTCAAAGCAAGGAAATTCTGTGATAATGTGATGTCTGCGATGCGATCTTCTATTGCACAAAGGTCACGTCTTATAGAGAGAGACTGAACGACTACCCTGAAGTTTTCTAAAGTCTGCTTTCTCATCTCGAATACTGGTGTGGTACCTAAATAAATGGAGGCTCTTGTACCTTCCTCGTATCCCTTTTCCCAGAGGATGTGCTGGTTGAAGGAACACGAGGTCTTCGCGACTTGACAGGTAATATAGTAAGGTCATAGATGGAAGTTAATGCTCGATTTTCTCCGAGCCTTGTATAAGAGTAGACCTCTGTATTCCTATAACCAACTACTTGACACATCAATCTATTAAATGCTTTATCCTAGTAGGCAACTTCGTTCAAAGAGGGTGATACGTGGTCAATACAATGATTACCCATCACTGATTTATCTGGTTATCGAGACTGGAGTCCGCTACACCCGTAATGCATAAAAGGGAGAGCCGTTGTTATGGTTACGTAATGATGTATATACGTCATATTGACGGTTGCCAAATTTCATTTCGTTAGCTAGCTGCGTGCAAGATATCTCATTCGTGATACCTTAATGTGCCTCGCACACTAACGTTTACGAACAGCGCTCACCTAAAAACAGACTAGGGGAAACAGCAACACCGTAACCTTCTTTCCACCCGCCCCTTATTAAAGTCATCGAGTCCATTCCTTCACCCACCAACCAGGATTCAGACTGTCGAAACCCACATTATAGAGACTAATCCTGCAATAATGTTCCGAATTCAAACAATTGTGAAGAGTTTTTAAAAGCCATTATGCTTCAGAATGAAGATCACTCTGTTCATTGTGATATTTGCTTTCTTCGAGATGGCGTAAACAGTTTCATTCTTTGCTTTCGTTTGATGCGAGGAAGGAGATCCTACTTTTTTTTATTTGTAGCATGGTAAACATACAAATCAGTAAAAAGAAAAGACAAAATACTGCTCGTTTCTCTTTCCATTTAACATGCTTGTTTCAATAATTGCCATTGAGTCATAACCCTCCGGGAGTCTTTGAACTTCACGCCTTCCACAATCTTTGTTCTGTCACCTACGTTGTGTCTACCTGTTCACGTCACTGTGTTTGAATAATGTGTTTTCTTAGAACAGTAAACACATCGGCTCGAGAGAAAGATTAAGATAAGAGATGCTATTTTATGTGAAGAGGAGGAAGAGAAAAATATGACGTTTGGAAACAATGAAGATAGGTTTCTTATCTGCACTAAGGTAATTGAATTTATGGCCTGTAGGCAACTTTAACTCAGCCCGTTCATTAAAATGAGGGAAATTGCGAACAATATTTTTTATGAGAAGATGGAGAAATGTTCATTATAATAAAATGTTTGAAAATAACGGAATATGTGATATATATTTTCAGAAATGTAATTTATGTTCAGTCAAGGCGAAAGAACATTGATTTTGCAGATTTAAAGGTAACTGAAGAAAAGTCCTGGAAAACCCTGAAGAATGTCCTCTGGTATCGAACCAAGGACCCCCCATAATGCTACGGCCGCTCGGTTCCTTAATTTGGTCTTTCTTACTTTGCCAGTAGGTTTTCCGTCGATAATACGATTTTTAATACAAATAATACAGCAGATAATTTTTAATTTAATTTTAGCTACATTAATGAACTGTAGACTAATGTGTTTCTTAAATGAACAAGAAATGTATTTTCTTAGTGTGACACAGGGATTCCGCCAGGATTTTTAGTTTTTTTTGTGGGGGGGGGGATGTAAAGTGAAAATTGGTATAGTGTAAGTAAAGTTTTGTTCGGTTTTTATCGATTTTTGACCGTAAAAAAATTCAAAGTTCGAGTGCTCTCGCGAATTTGGGGGGGTGTTACCCCACACAAGAAGAGATCTGGTAGAATCACTAGTGTGGCAGCTGTTTGTACCACTAATATATACCTGACGATGTTTCTCAATCAATGTACCTACATATTGATTTTTTTTTAATGAGAATGTTAATGCAAATGCTATATCTTTGACATGAAAGGGAAAGCCAGTGATATAATGTGGACACAATCAGCATCAAAGGGGCAGAAAATACTATTAACTAATGCGTTATTATACTTTTTAAAAATGAAAATATATTTAAAAAATCAGCAGATGAAATTACAGATGGCTTTCCTCCCAAACAAACGTGAGTGAGTGAGTCAAAGCGGAACCCTTCCCGGCACGCTAATAACCGATTCCATGACAACCGATGGAAATACATACTACAGACATAGATATTTGCTATATTTGATACTCAGTGTTAATGTCAAGTCTGGCTAAAGTCGACGTGCTTCTTTCCCCTTTCAGTTTACCCTATACATTTTTTTTTCACCAAGTTTCTTTTTTTTTCGCAATTCTCCTCAGTTTAACGCATGACATGCACATTGGTAAACACGCAACATACATACAAGACACACACACACACACACACGCATACAGCAGTGCTAAAATATCAGTCATTTAGTAGACATATGTATTGATTTTTGTACCGTCCCTAAAGGGTAGAATTAAGTGGCAACATTTTACAAAGATATTAGAAGAAAACAATTTTAAACCCAGCAGAGAATTGCTCTTTTGTGTATCAGAAGTTTTCATTAACCAGTTACAATATATATATTCTTGCTTTTGTAAATTTTTGTTTGTTCATTTGAAGGATTTCTTCATGTTTACGTTATGTAAATAGGGTCTGTTGATCTTCTCTCGGATCCTCGATTTATCATATTTGCTTTTCGTTTTGTTTTCAGGTATGAATTCAAAAGATTGCTTACAACCCATCCGTACTGCAATATATATATATATATAATATATATATATATATTATATGTAGGCGCGGATCCAAGGGGGGGGATTATAACCCTCCCCTTGACGTCCAGGTTTACACGGATAAAATGGCCTTCAATCCTACTTTACACTAGATAAAGTGACACAACTATGGTTTAGCCCCCCTCCCCCCTGATCATATCCTGGACCCGCGCCTATATATATATATATTAATTCATGTACGGTGTAACTGAGAAACAGACCTGTAAAAACAAAAAGTTTCAACATATTTCCATGAAATTTTCCACAGTTGCTCACTAAACCCTGAAGTTGTGACACTGTGAAAATAAATTTCATAAACTAAATTTTAACTCTCTTTTTGGGAGTTAAAACTGAAAAGAACCTCACTTATGGGAAAATCAATGTTAATTCACAGGAGTCATGGCGGGCCACTTTTCCTTGTCTGATTTTATTAATTCCCAAGAAACTCAATCAGACGATTACAAAATATTGTAGCATCTCTCGATCGACGATTTATAGACGGTGAATCACAGTCTGACTTGATTTCTTGATAATTAGTAAAATTAGACGCGGAGAATAAGTGGTATTCTGAATGAGCATTTATCTTCCCAAAATTGAAGTTCACTTTTAAGTTTTAACTCCCAAAAGGATGGTTAACGTTTAGTTTAGGAAAATTATTTTCAGAGTATCAAAACTTAAGGGTTTTGTGAGCAATTGTGGAAAATTTCATGGAAATATCTGGAAAACTTTCGTTTTTACAGGTCTGTTTCTCAGTTAAACGAATTAATAAACAGTCAATATTTGTTTGAGGGAGTGCCACATTCATAGGTTTTGCAACCTAAGTATTTCATTGTCAAGGAATTAAATGGCTTAATAGAGCAAGCATAAAAATATCATTCACAACTTCCAAGGAAAGAGTTGGGAAAAGTAACAGCCAGGTACAATCCCGGTAAGCGCCTGGTGAAACTGAGGAAAGCACCTTAGAAACATTAAGCAGAATAGCAAAGGTGAACACGATTCGAAGCTGTACAGTTGAGCTATGCGATATATCGTTATGAATGGTAACGCTCGTTGCCTTGTAATCAAGGGATCCCGGGTTCAATTCCCGGTGAGGACATAAGTGGTTCGGAGTCCACGTTAAACTGTGGGTCACGTCCTTAATATCTTACCACCACATTTAGGACGTTAATAACAATTCAGTCAAGAGTAATATCGTTATGAAATTTGATCACTTTTGGATGTCGAAATATCGATCCCGATTTTGGATTACTAGCCCATGGAAACGGGGTCAAGCACGACCAGCTTGTGCTTTCCAAGCGTTCCGGAAAATTTGGTAACTTCAAGACGCCTTCCGAGTTCAAACCTATAATGACCGAATACATTGATAACACTATGCATAGTTCCTGCAAAAAGTTTCTTTGCAATACGTCCGGGATTAACAGCAGTTGAAAAGGAAAATTCCGGTAGTTACTTCTCACACCTGTCGTTGGTTAGTAGTCAACAGGAGGTCTTGTCTTTCGCCGGCTGTTGTTCCTCTTGCACCTGTTAACTACTTCGATTCTTGTTGTTTCTTTTAATTTCGATATCGCTGCAGACAAGAAGCTGCAATCAATTTATGCTCGTGACGCTCATACTATTGCATTTGGAGAGCCCAGCTGGGCTTTAATCATATCTGAGTGAATAAATTTAGTGTTTTTTTTTTCTTGTAAATTTATTACGTCAACGTAATCTTCCGCTTCTAGCTTTGTAGCGGGTGTGTGAGTGCGCGTGTGACGGAGAAGTATTCGGAAGACCAGACATGCAAGTTTACAGGTGAATGCTCTTTACAGTTAGATTTTATAATAATAGTAATTCCCGCATGAGGACTTGGAATTCAATGCTTCGCATAGGTAATATAGTACTTCATTATTTTTTCTGAATGACTTTCACATTGGCTTGTAAAACTATAGTTTATTTACTTAGGACCTCGACCAAACCCTTCTCAATTAAATTTTTCAACGGGATACTTATATAATTTAACAGTTATCTAAACTAAATACAATTTTAAATGTAATTACAGGTACATAAATTTTATACAAATTGCATACCCAGAGCGGCAGTGACCGCCCCCTTTTCATCTAATAAATCCGTCACTGTTTGTAGAGACATCTATGGCATAATCCCGTCAGAAACTTAAGGCATGATGTCTACCAGAGAATGCGGAATGTAGTAGACAGGTCTCTTTGCTGTAACTATGCAAAACGTGAAAAAAATATAAGTGAAAAGTGGTTGGTGGAAGTAGTTCGCGCTCCACCCATCCCACCCTCTTCGCAGGTATCTTCCCTGGCTTTGTTTTCGGATATTTCCTCCAGATCTGGGATATGAACGGGCGCGAAATAGTACCGTATATTACGACGATCCCAGAAATACTTCCTCCTTTCTGGAAATTGCACGAATCAGACACTGCCCCCTATATAATTAGGTCTATGCGAGGGAGTAATCCTGTTTTGGTAATAAATATATTCCGCTGTTAACGGTGGACAGGATTATCCCAGAATAGTATTATCCCCGCCGTAAGTGTTAAAAGCATAACAATTGTTTCGAGATTGAATCAATACATACGCAGAGGATATTTGAATGTGAATGTTATGGGCTGCTTTAGGCAACTTTGGCTCAGGCTAACAAAGAATATTTGCGAGCAGAGGACACCTGCAACATCCACTATCAGTTTCACATATTCAATTAAAAAAGTTAATGGAATTTTCTAGACAGGGATTAACATTCCCAAGCGAAGTGAATCCATTGATTGGGAGAGACAGTGAGGGTAGATCGTTATATGAAACATGATATCGTTTTTCGATTACACCCAACAGTGGATAGCATCGCCATCTACCTTTAACATTTACCGATAAAAGAATTAGTTTTTTTTTTTTTTTTTGGAACGCCCTGTCATTCTTGAATGGCATATAAATTTAGTAAACATAGAAGTTCCTGAAAGCTTATGGAAATCAATATGATAATGTTGACCTTTGGTAGAACTACTTGCACACATGGTGGAGTAGAAATTAGCTAACCGAAGTATTGACGAATCATGTCGTTGCCTACAGCGAAATAAGATAATCAGCTTATGTAATCAAAGGATTATAGGAAGAGAGAGAGAGAGAGAGAGAGAAAGAAAGGGCTTAGAGATGAGTATGGGAGTATGCGTACTCTTGAAAGCTGGTAATGGATGGAAGATAACGCACTTCTGAAGTTATTCTTGAATTTAAAGCTGGGCGTAATACATAAAAGAAAAGAAAACCCAGGAGGACTCTGGTGCTGTTTTTGCCCTGGAAGTGTTTCCTTTGTAATAAAGTTAGGAGATTTAGTATCCTTCCGCCATGGTGACACAAAGAAAGTAACTCGCAAAATGGATATCACGTCTTTTGTGAGTAGAATTCTTGCGTCACTTTTGTCTTTACCTCGAAGGTTTTTTTTATACTGATATTACTTATTTTGTAAGGCTGCCTATTTTTTTAAAAAAAAGTATGAAGGCTGCTTAAGTCTTCATACAAAAGGCCGATTTTGGGCCGTATCTCGGCCCACAATTGACCTCCCAAAAACCCCGGTACCAACAACCACTTTGCACTAAACCAAAATGACAGACAGAATGATGGAGGGCCTATTCTATCATTTGTGAAAATTCTGTAATTGGGCTAAAAAGATCATAACTTTTGAAGCCCTTCACCGATTTTGACGTGTGATACCCTGTTTGAAAGGTATTGAAGCGTGGATTACGACTCCGCAAGCTTCGGCCGCCTATATGGTCTGTGGTAAGTACTATCACAAAAAATGTGAAATTCTATTTTTTTTTCTCTCTCTCTGTCAAACCACCCTAGGGGTCCCAGGGAGATCCTACCGATCCATTTTTCTTCTTCTGTGTCTTAGTATGGCAAAGGGCTTTCAAATGCAACTTCAAGCATCAAAATTGGGCTTATAGTTTGCTAGATCCTAAATTAGCTGTATATATATGAGTGTCGCTAACAGACTCGTTTCTTAGCGTCACTCGAAGAACTACCGTTCTTCGTGATTTGAATGTTCTTGCATACAGAGGTTTCTGATTTTCGTTAGTAACGCTCCGTGCAGCCAGTTGCCTGACTTTTTCCAGGAATTTTGGGAAAATTGTTAACGGTGTGTATCGATATGACAAGAGTCCAAGAATGTAGAGCGGGAGACATCTATTCATGCTTTAACCATAATTTTAGCTAAGTTTTTAGATTTTTTCTGTAACCAACAACTAATTATACCTAGATTGGTTCTTCTTTTTGCAAGTCATTCTTGCATACATAAATTGTTGCAAGAAATGAGAAGGGGAGAAGAAGCTGTCTATACGATCAGCTATCCAGCCCCTTCCTTGTACTGTATCTAAAATATCTGATCTTTGCTCCTTGTCATAAATTCAGACGTTAATCGAGAATCTCTTCCAAATCGTCAAGGCTACAAGAAAATAAGACAAACTTTATTTTGGGGGCCATCTTAGTTTCTAATGGCTCCGGCCCGTCCCGATTTATAGAGCTTTTTTTTTCTTTTAATTGAATTTTATTTAAGGCCTTTAGGCAGCTTTGGGCTGGGCCGAATGGATGACGTTAGGAGATTTGGTGGAGTGAAGAAAGCGGGAAGAAACAGAAGAAACACTAGAAAACCTACGCACACAGAGTTTATCCATCATAAAGTGCACATGGCACGAGCCGGTTTTCTTTTGAATAAACAACTATCTATGCCCCGTCTGAGAATCCGAACCCAAAACCTGGTGAACTCTAACGCCTCAGACCACACGAAAACCTTAAAAGTCGTTCCAATAATTGCTATGACTCCGGTAGCAAATAGGAAAGAAGTTGAGTTGATTTTTCTAAAGTAGATGCTTTTGTTTAAAGCCGAAAGGACGGATGGAAATTGATAATAAAGGAAAATGCATCCATCTCATAGGTCTCTAAATTGGTATGTTGGAACGCCAAACTGAAGGATGTAAAGCATTTTTACTTGTGACCATTAACAAGGCTGACAGTACATAAAGACACGTAGGCTGGAAGAAAGTGAAAAATGTAAAGATAAAGATAAAATGAATTTTATGGGCGGTAACAGCACTATGGCTTACGCCCGTCCCGATACGGGAAAGACCCTTATCTTGGTCATGTCAAAATTTAGCTGTTAATTAAAAGAATAAAAAAAGATAAAAGATGAAGATGTAAAGGGTCTTCACACTCAACCTACTGGTGTAAATGGCCAGTAGACCGAGGAAGCCCGTAAATGGACCTTCGCAAGATAAAACAAATATAGACCATAAAACTTAACAGCTAAGAAACATAATCAGATAAAATAAACGGAAATCATAAAAGTCACTGCAAAAACTAGTTAAAATATTACCGTTTAAGTTTATATCGCGGTTTCCCCTTCCTTCCCACGAGATTAAAATCCATATCCATCAGCGGGTCCTCAACCATGTCGGAGGACAAAGATGAACTTGGCTGATGGATAGTATGTGCAAACTCGTCCTCAGCTAATTGTGCAGCCAAAACGTTAGTCAAAGTCTTAATGCTCGTAGCGAGAGGTGAAGTGCGAGCTAATTTGGAGACTTTATAGGGACTAAAGGTAGGCTTAACCCGTGGAGCTCTAGAGCTCTTCACAGGTGTTTTTTGTCCCTGACTCTCCGGCGGCATATTGCTAGGAATCTCCGATTCTTTGGGCGGCTTCGGAGGGTCGTCATGCACAACAGACTCTGTTTGGGTTGATACATTAACTGTCTGGGTACCAACCGAGACAGTTTTAACTGCTATTTTGGCTACAACATGTGAAAATGCACCAGAGGGAAGGGTGCGCTGAGACTCTTTTACGCGACGTTTGGCATCGCCAGCGGATATTTTCTCTATCACCATCAGCTCTCTAATACGTTTTTCTTCTTTAAATACCGGACAGTCACGCGACCAGGCCGTGTGATCACCCTTGCAGTTAACACACTGAGGTTTCAGTGAGGTGCAAGGATCCGCACCATGGCTACTGGTACCGCATATTGCACAGACAGCAGAGGTCGCCTTACACGACGTGCTGGTGTGTCCATAGTGCTGGCATTTAAAACAGCGGAGCGGACTCGGTATATACGGACGGACAGGTAAGCAATAGAATGCTGCCTTCACGTCCTTGGGGAGCTGCGGCATGGCAAACGTCAAAATTAACGAACTCGTGGGTTTAAGTTCTCCACTCTTTCTTGTCTTAATTCGACGAACATTGACGACACCTTGACTGGCAAGTGCATCCTTAATCTCTTCTTCAGGGACATCTTGAAAGTCCCAACAAGTTATGACGCCCTGACAAAAGTTCAGTTGACGATGCGGTTCCACTTGAACCTCGAAATGTCCTAGGGTCTTCATTCTCAAAAGATTAGTTGACTGCCTGTTAGTTAACGTCTCCACGAGCAAGGTGCCGTTGCGAAGCTTTTTAACATGTGCAAGTTCGCCGGCGACATGATTCAGTTGTTTTTGGATGATGAAAGGGGATA
>JAGDQP010006059.1:36604-72696 GCA_022664845.1 Lepisma saccharinum
ATGCATCACGTTGCGGCCCGTAGGCCTGCGATGAGGTCGCCAATCCCCTACGCTAGTGGGAAGGAAAAATTCTCAATAGAGAAGCACTTTGGCCCTGCTATTGGACTTCCCATAGGCAGCAACGATGTTAGCAGCTGCCAGGGCTGATTGCAGCCAGTAAAACTGACTGGGCGATGGGAGCGCCACTTCCCGACGCCGGGAAGTGAAAAATGTATCAAATTAAGACCTCACTTGAAATAACGTGTTGATTTCAGTGATATGTGTAAGAGAGTCACTTCCTGTGAACAGAGCCCTCACTTATGTTAATGGTTTCTTTCCTAATTAAATCGCAGTATAGCAATTTATAATATGTTATTTCCAGTGGTCACGCAAAAAAGAACTGTAACTCTGTTACAATTATTAATTATAACTTCTTTCTCTTTTTACGGTGTTGTCTGCTGTATAAGAATTCACAAGTAAATTTTCATAGGTCTAAATCCTGGAATTTTGCTTTGTATGGCTTCGTAAGTGTGCATTTAAATAGGGCCTATGCTTTAGAAAAGGTCAGTATGAATTGTGCTATAGAAAAAAAGTAATAACATGTAACATACCATTTAGCAACACCCGTATCCACGTTAACAAACTTCAGATTGGAGATAGATCTTTCATTATAAGGACTGACCCTTTCCCTTGTGTATGGAGCAGGGTTTTGTAAAATTAAAATAGAAGCTTAAGATATTGGGTTAATATATTCTTAACTTTTAAGAGGGGATTCACTAGTTCATTGTTATAATATACCATATAAATTATCCGACATGTTTCACGCCCTATGGGCAGTGCGTTATGGAAATCTGTTGTTCGTCGTTACGATGCTAATAGAACCCAACTATATAGACTTACCAACTCTCCCAGACAAGCCGGAAGACTCCTAACATCGCATTTACTCTCCCGGACAAATTTCTATATCTCCTGGAATAACATTGGTTATCTCCCGGAAAAACGTTAGACAAATAACGTAAATCGGGAGAGCTATTCTGTTTTTAAATGCATTGTCATTCTTTTTGGTTAAGGGATGACTGATTACTGGTGAGATTTCAAACGATTTATTTGTTTGTTCTGTCTCGCATCTTCATACACATACATATACATTATGCATACATATACAGATAGAAACCTTTCTCTTTCCAGCGTAGCACTAAATCTACTTCTCATCACTCAAAATTTTTGAAAACATTCCTCGTTACATCCTGTAATGTTTCAGAGAAATGTCAGTATTTGCTGTTATGGGCAGTAATCCTGCAAAACCACCAAGACGTTCGTTTATCTTATAGAAATTCTCAGATTTCAGTTCTAGTGTGATTTGTGTACATGCACAGAAAGAAAACTGTAACCGTATGTACACGTGTTAAGCCGCCATATTGTTAACTTATTTTAGCAGAAATAGGAAATATTCTCATTGGAACCCGATTTCTAATTCTAGGGTGTGCGGGAAAAATGGTATAAGTCAGAAATTAGCCAAAATGAGATAAGTTAAAATTTGAGATCTGATGTGATGTCCACCTTCGGTTAACTTAGTATAAGTCAATTCTAAACGTGAGTTGAATAATTGGTTCTTTGTACTTTTAGAATAAGTGGTATCTTATGGCCGGCAAGGAAGAAGAAACTCGTCCCCTGAAAAAACTGTGTTTTCTGACTTAATACTGTTTTTCCCGCGCACGCTAGAATTAACAAATCGAAAAGTGATTGCGATCGTGGTAGTACGTAATTCGTCGGAATAACGTCTGACTGGGTTCATTTACGTCATCTGAGTTCGGAAACATATTTCTCACTATATTATTATGTTCTAGTGTTCACTTCTGATTCAACGACCAGTATTCGAGTCCCATTTCAGTCATTCCGTTTTTTCTTTTACTTCCATGTTTCTGAAACCTGAGTGATGTCTGTTTTTTTATCAGTCCAAGTTTCATGCAGTTGCCTGTTTTTTTTAAAAAGGAATTTTACTCAGAAATTTTCACGGTGTAAAAAGCAAATTCAGACATGAACTTACTGAGTTCACAACAGTATAATATCAAAAAGATTTCTGGATCTTTGTTTCCAATAGATCCAATGGCAGTTGTGCATATTATTGAAGTAGAAAACAGGTTTATAACGTACGTAAGTTTCGGCGTAAACGCGAAAAAAATTCAACAAAGCAGCTGGTATTATGTTACCAAAACAAATGTTGTTATGAATCTTAGTCTTGAATAATTAACTTTGAGAATGACATTGACTCACTGTATCATCCATCTTCTCTTCAACTTTTTAAATGTTATTTTTACAGTTATAACTAAAATGCCTTTAACATCAACAAGGAGAATAAAAATAAAAGAGTATGCATGGCTTTCACTTTTATATGTTAATACTAATGGGGGCAATGATGGTGAAATCGGCCATGAGTAGTGTGGTATGTTTTACTTCTTTCTTTTTTTTTTCAAAAGAAAAGAAATAGAATAAAAAAAAAAGAGTTGATTTATATACTTAAAGACTGCAGTAGTTTGTTAAAGAATTGGACGGCGCAAGAAGGGGTCTTAAAGTAAAAAAAAAAAAAGTTGCTGTGCTTAAAATGAGAAATGAGAATCATTCCAACGAGATCGTTTTGTGTCCCAACTGGAAAAAGAAGTTGCTTCTATCGTTTTTTTTTTGCGTTTTTTTATTTTGTTGCGTGTAATTGATTGTCCGTTTATTTTCACCCATCCACCCACCCACTATGTTGCTTTTACTCTCTCCTCTGTGAAAATACAAGACGACTTCAAAAGAAATTTGCCGCTGTTCTAATTTGAAAGTATAATGAACTTTTAGGTTGATTTGGAATTTTGTAAATATTATTAATAATAATACACTTATTTTATATTTCTTATACGTTTAATTTCTTAATTTGTCTTAGTTTTGTCCTTAAAGACCTGTGTAAGTAATGTGCACAGGAAGTGTGGGAACTTTATCATTGTCTTTATACTTTTAACGCTTCTCGCGCAATTAGCGTTTTATGGTTACTTCATAAACACTTGTTTGACACATTTTCTTTCCATGGTATTCTGATAGTTTGTTTCACTATTTTTTTAATAGAATTTCTTCCACATCATCGCTTTTAATGCTTAAAGGCGTAAGTTACATGGAAATCCAGTAAACTTATGTCTTTAAATCGACGATATATAACGGGAAAATGACGAATTCATTTTGTTTTTCGTGCCTCAGCTCGTTAAAGTAGTAGGGCACTACTGAGCTTCCGGGGGTTTAAACCTATCCCAACTTCATTACTTCTGTCGCTAGGTTACCAAAACCGCTCATTCATACAGTCTAATTTGTGTCAAACGTTGTGCAAAAAATACACAAAAATAAACGTTGAAGTTATGAGAAGTGATATAATTCAGCAATTCTCTATCCACTGCTGGATTAAGGCCTCCCCTTTTTTTTCCACATATGTCGGTAAGTGAGCAATTACCTTCTGTTTGCTAAGCCAATGCGTGACCAACTGAGCTACGGGCGCTTGGTGCAAATTCATTGAAAATTTATATTTATGTCCTTAATGGAACAACACCGTCAAGACATACACTTTTCATCCTCCATTGAAAAACGTATGGGGAACTCACAACCATGAACTTATTCCAAGGTACATTCTAGTGTTGGGTGGGAAGAACCTAAGAAAAATTTCGATCAGAATGGCCGGTTTGAAGATTTAAGGCGGAGTTGCGGATTGCGAGATGGTTAGTACAGTACCATAGACTAAATAATAGGACTAAAATTCTGCACTAAAATTGATGGGTTTTTGCTTAAGAGTACGTGATTTTGAAGCCTGGCGTTTGATGGCTCTGGTGGCTCCTACTGTAAAGAAACAGCGACAGAAGGTAGTCGCCAGAGTCACCTAGCGGCAGGCTTCAAAATCACGTGCACCTTACAAGGGACCATTCTATTTTTGACAATTCGATTTCGGAAAATGCTTGCTGTCACCGGATTCAGTACCCAAAGAAACCGAGAAAAACAAGTTTGTAGCTGCAGACCGTAAACAGGGTCGGAGATGAAGGGTTCCGAAGTTCGAATACAGGACGCAGAAAGTGCCTATAAACACCATGTAATTTTGAAACGAGTGGGGGAATTGAGATCAAATGTGAGGTATGAGTAACGTGTGTGAAGCTCTACTGAATAGGTGTAGTGCGCATCATGTCGGCCATCTTAAAAGCCGCCATATTGGATTTATCGAAAAGAAATCGACAGTTCGACATTCGACAGTTTGGTTCCTTAATTATTCAACGTTGTATGTATTTTATACATAAGAAAGTAATTAAATTAAATAGTATTATTTATTTATTGTAAAGCACCAGTTTTGTAATTCGGTGGCCTAGTCCAAACTTGCAAGGTGGATAGCGTATGTGGGAAGGACAGTAACTCTCGATTATCCCTGATCTCCCGATTATCATAAACTCAATGTATGTAGGGTAAGTTCGCCACTAGTTGACCGCCTTCCAATAGTCGACCATTTTTGCTTACTTTTGTGTATATAAAATACATCCGGTGTTCTTGCCCAGCAAAAGGTGATTCTCAATAAAGCGTACACTCCACCAATTACATTCATTGTTTCATTCTCACTTGACCAGCTAGTCATCTGTGGACAATCAATTTCGACATACCGGTAACATTTTACCGCACGTGCGCAGTTTACAACAGCATGTAATGGGAATCTTGTATTTCTTGGTGGTTTTTTTTTCGTTTTTCCTAGGAAATACATACTTTGTACGGTAAAAATAAGCTTTTTTATATAATAAATTCAGTTTAGAAGCTCTTTCAGCATGATTTACCAATAGGTATAAAGTATTAAGTGAAAAATGACGCAATAAAAAGTGGTCGGAATTTGGCATTTTTCTTCTCCATACAAACCAATGTGGGGAAGAGTGCGCCAAATTACTTCAAATTACTTCCTGTTTGCTATTAAGGTCCGTTTTCCAATATAAATGCATTAAATTCTCGACTTTGTGACGTATTCCAAAGATCGACTGCCTATTTTCACGGTAACATCATGTTGGTCGACAGTTGGAATATTTCTTGCTACCTGTCGACCGTGCCGTTTCACGCAGTTTTTGTGCTTGCTCAGTGGTATTTGTTCAGTAACATTAGCTGACATTTCTTTTTCTGGATATATATTATATCAGTGCAAAAGGAAACTTTTTTTTTTCTCACGAAACCATGAATAAGGAGAGCTGTTCTATCGTCGATTGTTATCTGAGTGTCCGAATCTGGCTGTATGGTCAGCGAAATATTTTTCGACTAGGTCGCCAATGGTTTCAACAAATTGCTATTAGATCACGATATATCTAATCCCATAATACTTTTCGTCGATGGTCACAAAATCCATTATCAAATAAGCAAATTCTGTGATAGCAACGAGATCAATTCGTATGTCCTGTACTCCCTTGCAACGTATATCTTACAGCCATGCGACGTATCAGTCTCTAAGGCGTTAAAAACAAATTGGATATTGGTTGTCCGCAACTACCTCACGGAACATGCCTTCCATTACAAGAGATCAGTTTGCTCCACTTATTGCAGAGGTTCTAGCACCAAAAGCTACCTTATCATGAAGAAAAACCGGTTTTTCTAAATGTGGACTTTATCCTTTCAATCCGGACGCCATCGACTACACAAAATGCGTCAAAAGTGTAGGCGAGAAAAAAAGCACTCACAATCAGCCAGAAGTTAGTGAAGATGATCATACTACAAGAAAAGATGCAAAGTCGAAGTTCAAAAGCCAGGTGTTCACATCAATTCAATTATACAATCCGTGAAGTTTTGAGTTTGCCTCAGGCAGCACCGTTGATCGGCGAAAAACTACAAACTGATCAAAATGCCAGCTTACCAGAAAATAAAGAGGTTGTAGTCGGTGAAATACCTGTAATTGATGCTAACAATGAACACTTGCCACAAGTTACTTACTGTTACTGGTAGCCAGGATTTACTGACTGATCTTCTCCAGTCATTTGCTGCTGAAGCCACACCAGTTCAAACAGCTGAAAACATAGTAGATACAGCACCCTACTCCATCGAAGAAACCTGAAGAACCCAGCGCTGTTTCAACACAACAGGAAGCGGAAATCACTGAACCAAGTGAATCAAGTCAGAAGAAGAAAAGCACAGCACACGTATGAAAGGGATGAAAGAGAAGCAAAGAAAACGAACAAGCTGGAAAATCCAAAGAAAAGACATCCATGGCTTCTGTAGAAGAACTGCACAACGAACAAGACGTAAGTGACTACTGCGATGGAACCATATGCGCGGGATGTGGAGTGATTACTAACAATTTTTCCTTGGAAAACGTGGATAAACCAGTTGGTTACGATCAATGTAACAAATGATTTCATCTCTGATGTACCGTTTCATCTGACGATGCATGGGAAGGTCTCACAGTATTTGTTTGTGCAGATTGTACCAAGTAACTGATTTAAACAACACACAACAGTAAAGTAGGCTATTGCAAACATGCTTATAATAATTATATAACTTCCAATTGTTCTTGCACAGTAGCTACTTTCCGTTACTATGTTTGCAGATCAGATTAATCCAGATGTGAAATACAATATTAGGCCTACAAAATCATTGATATAGCTTTTTCTTTACTGCCTAAAATCAATTCAAGCTACTCAACTCATATGCAAGCAATCGACAAACGGTCATAATCATCGGATTTTCTCATTGATTTAGTTGACACCTGTAAGGGCATGTACCAAAACCCATCTCTTTGCGCCACTTATTCCAAATAACTGTTGGTGTTGCTTTGCGGTGCATAATTTTTCTTACAAATTAAAAGAAATAATCATTATGAACGTCTTAGTTAGTTTCTTCAGAATTTGTAATACCAGAATCTGAAATTTACTCTTACCACAAATGAGAAAGTAACTAAAAACATAACATGATCACATGAGGGTACCGTTTGCTAGACGAGTAAGTTCTTCGAGGAAACTCAAGTACACTTTGCGTTATTACACTATCGAGTTTGTTGTTGAGCTTCCTTGGCCGTATTTCTCTACGAGAGGAAATTTAGTCTATCCAAATGCTGTCCAGTCTGCTCGACGAGCCTGCCTTTGAGCAAGCTTGACGAATTTTTTGCTATTACACTGTCAAACTTGCTGATCAGCTTGCTCGCCAGAGTTCCCTCGACGAGCAAACTCGTCAGTGTAAGGCGCTACTACACTGTCGAGTGTACTCATCGAGGAAGTTCGAGCGAGCAAGCTGATCAGCATGCTCGACAGTTTACTAGCACCTTAACACAGGAGATAGATTTAACGCGGGAGAGAAACCTGGTCACACGGGGAGGACCTTTTTTACTCAAATTGACTATTCCAGATAAGATTGCCTAATACCAACGTTGACTGAAACCAATGTGTCAAAGTCTAATAACCCTCATAAATTCAGAAACTCCATTCATTTATTTATATTCACTACAGGGAAATACTCAGAAAATTGAACGAAAACCATTCTATAGTTTTGTCAACTTCAAACCTCACATTTTTGCCTAGTGTGACTTAGGAAAAAATCTGGAAAACCCTCATTCAGGATGGTCGGTCGCTGGGATCGAACCCAGGACCTCCAGAAAGTCAAACCTCACAAATATTGGAGTTTGGAAATATAATTTTAAAAAATAAGTGACTTTTACGCAATAAAAACTATAGAAAGTACATGTGGTCGACTAATGGGATGAAGGCGGTCGACTATTACACGATGATGGTCGATAAATGGGAATTTTGTCGAGTTTTCGTAAAACATTTTTTACATCGCTGTAAGATATAAAAAGTGAGCATTTAATGCACAGTACGATACAAGAGAACCAAAATGAAGCATATTATTAATTTGTTTCAAATATTTTGAGATTTTCATACTTTAAAAGTGTTTAGAAGTAAGATTTTATTTGAGCGGTCGACTATTGACGAACTCACCCTATGTATGTTGAGATCTGCTGATAATACGATTCTTCTTACAGGAACACAAACATCAATTAACACAAATGGGTATGGATTGAAGGAACACCTCTGGTTTAAGCTGTTGTTAATCTATATTCTATAAAGGTGTCCCTGGCGGATAAGTGGTTAAGCTTGTCACCTTGTAATCAACGATTCTGTTTCTGGTGTAGACACAAAGGGTTCATTATGATATTAACATAATCTCAGCTTGATGTAAGGGAATAGCAGATCACTTTCAGTTCATCATGTCTAGAGACAGCATAATTTATGAATCGGATTTTTTTTATAGTAACAGTCTAACTGTAAACAATAGTGAGGTGAATCTGATGAGCAGTCAAAAAGTAATTCTGATAATAGTCAAGAGATTTGTGAGAATTCTTTGAAATATTTGTGAAGGATTTCTGATTTTCTGGAAATTCTTATGCAGTCAGTTTGCCTATCCCCCCCCTCCCCCTTGAAAATAACGAAGATTTTTGCATTGTCATATTCAGCTACCATATTTGACTTGTGTGACATATAATGGGACCAATTTTCCTTTATAATGATAGATTATAAGTTGTTGTCGGTGCGTGGTTCCCAAACACATTATTATATCGAAACTTTATAAATCACTTCTCAGGGCGCATTGGAGTCTCGTTGAGTCTCGATGTTGACCATAAAGCTTCCTAACCAAAAGTCCCCCAAATCTGCTACCCGCAGTGTGGGCGAAAAACGCGCAGAGCCAGAACCTTTCTACAGTAGAAGGCCGGAGTGTTGAAAAATGGCAACACTGCCCAGACGGCTGACTGCGCAGGTATCATGGCATGTATTTAAACTTTGTAGGTGGTACGTCCAAATTATCGCTGCTGTTTTTGTTTTTTAAATGTTGGTCGAATGATGTTGAAGACTTAAGTAGATGATGATCAATTGGAGGTACGTAATATATTAAAAAATATGTTCTCGGATATATTTTTGTTGTTAAGTTTGATTTGTAGAACTGTGAGCAATTAAATCTTTTATTTACGTAAGTAACTTTAATTTTACGAGACGTAAGTCTGTAAATTTACGCATTCATAGAAGTAACAAATAATTTTATACTCTTAGTACAAGGGACCGAATTAAATTTGCATATCCTTTATGTAAGAAATATTAAACTATTATGAGCCGAGAAATTAACATTTAATTATATAGTCTACAAGCAACTTTCCTATAAAAGTGTCTTTTGAAGTACGTCTCGTAAATTCCACCAGAAATGGCTACATGTGGACGTTCTTACTGTGAAATAAATTTCTAAACGGTATCGTTCGTGTGAAAATCTCCCGAACATCGCTACAGTACTTAAAAGTGTTAGTAGATGTTTCCAAGATGTCATCAATTAGATGAATTATTTCTTTTGTAAGTCAACATCATCCCAATGTTTCAAAATAGTTTGAACGTCTTCGAATTGTTGGAATGCGCCTCGAATTTAATCTAAAAAACATTTTTATCATCCTCCTCGTACGAAGAGGATGAATCTGAAATCAAATGTAACATATTTCAGAAAATGTTTTAAACCCAACAGTTTGCGTGCGATTTATTAGAACGCATCCATAAGTTTCCAGTCATAGTTAACACAGCAGACGACTTATTATATCAGCCGGCAGGCTTCACATGATGCTGCGTTGCCACGTAGTACCCTCTGGCCTTCTACTGTAGAAAGCTCTGGCAGAGCCAAACTCATAAAGCCTACTGCGGTGCTTTTCAGCAAACCTAGGTAGATTTATAATAGCGTCTCCCTTAAACGGATCAAAGAAAACACAAATATATAAAAAATATAAGTATTTATTCAGAGGGTTAAAACCACATTATGTATACCTCTAGTTACCTAAAACCAAACATGGTTTTATATGTACCTTTCGTTACAAAATAATAGCGATTAAATCTTTACTAGTAAGAATAAACAATGCAATCTTCTATTAATTACCAACAGAAACATTCAGTTAACTGATCATACTCTCATGCCGATTTCTTAATACAAACAATCATTTCAATTAATCATAAAGCCATTTTGAATAGTGGAACAACGTTATATATGTGGCGCCATCTGTTGACCACCTCTTGAAACATAAGAACCACAATTAAAGTTCGGCAACCAGCTTTACACATAAATAAAGTTTTAAAAAAAATCTCTTTTGCTCTTCAAACCTCTTTAAACAAGAAATTGAATAAATAAATAATAAAATATAATTATTTAAACCAACCTAATCTAAAGCAAATAATTCACGTATTGAATCTATTCACATTCACTATGTACCATATCAGACATTGTCAAAAACAAAGCTTTGAAAGTCCTTTTTTTTTAACTTTCGACAAGGATTTTTGTCATATTGTCCATGGGAGCAAATTTGTACGTTTAACCTTACACTCTTGTGCATATATGTCTGTGAGTAGGTAGATTATACGTCGTGGAAATGTTGTCATCTGTTTGATATTGAACCTGGGAAATTTCATAATTGATTTAGCATTGAAAGTGAGATGCATTTCATGGTCGCAGTTATATGGGATTAGCGACATTGAAGAAAAAAAAAAGGAGAGGAACATCCACCCACCAGCATCTCTATGTCTATTTAAAACGAGTTGGAGAAAGAGAACATGCGTATGGGAAGGGGGCGGAGGGGTAGTTAATCCCATCACAGGAGCAACATAAACCAAGTAGTGAGTGAAAAGTCTTCGTAAATCTGTGGTTGTAGGTCAAGGCGAGCTGCTGCATGCACATTTTCGTTCTAAATGTTATGCTTGACGATACAGATCATTCTTTTTATCTTTATTATTAATGATTTTAATATATTCACAGTACCTAGGAAACGAACTTTGATAGCAAAGACATGCAACATCCATTTTTTCGCACTCAGATCTGTCGTTCATGCGCGCGTTTTGTTAACTCAAATTTAAGTTGCTACAACTTTTTTTTTTTTTTTCGTTGTGAGTGTGAAAGTCATTATCAAACACGTTCTAATTAATCATTCAGCAAATTACCGCTGTGCGGTGTTTGCGCAAACAGAGCAAGGTTGACACACGAGGATGAGAGAGGTAGGTCATGTCTGTCCTTGTAGCTGCTGTGCTGAACCGCCTGCATGAGTGCTGTTGTTTATGCCCTGTAAAACAAAATAGAAATAGAAACCTTGCATTTCCCGTGGATCAATACTTTTACTCAGTAGTTCTCAAACCTTTTTGTTTTGAGGTTCCCCGGATCAATCATCGCCGCACCCCATCAAACCTCCGCAGAGTATCTTTGATAAGTTACGCTAGCCATCTCGAGATCTGAGTAGTTGGAAATCGCGGTTAATTATTGCTAGCTACACTTCTGATTGCTGCGGTCTTCAGTTAAGAACCACGGTTTTAAGTAAAGAAGAAAAATTACTTTGATAATTTTACTAATAATGGACACTATCGATAACTGCGCGCCGAAAGCAGACATATTTGGTTTTCAAAAAGCGGACATAACGTTACACGACATATCACTGTTTTGCCAAAAGGGTATAACTGACATTTTACTAATTTTACAGGAGAAGGAAAATGTAATCTATTACTGTATACATTGCATATTTCCAAAGTTCTCATTCCCATCGCAGTCTCTGTATTGGCTGGTTCGTAGTTATGAGAACCTCCATTTCCAGTTCAATAGCGTTATTTCAATTTTGTCAAAAAAAAAAAAACCTAAGTTTTTCCATTTTTGCAAAATGTTGATGATAGGAAAGAATTTGCTGTTGAACTGGAGGGATAACAGAATATTTTTTTTTTTCTGCAAATGAAAAGTTTAATGCATTTTGACCTTATAAGCTTTACATGGTGCCAAAGCTTTATACGTTTACCTAACGAGGTAATCAATAAGTAGCTCCCCTTGTAATCGGGAGGACTAGGGTTCGATTCACGGTGCTGAGTATGGTTTTCCCTGGCTGTCCTTGCTTACACCAAGCAAGATCTGGAATAGTACCTTGAATAAGGTCAGAGCCGATTCCGTCCAAACGTTATTTCCCTTGTAAAATTATATGCAGTTTAGAATGTGCTAAATTTGGCTGTATATGGAGTTTTGTTAAATAAATCAATTTTAAAAAATCGCTGGATTAATCTGCGCGGTTCTCTTCAACACAATTTCCCTAATTTCTTGAAGAGTAATACCAAAAGGTCCCGTGAAATAGGATTTGTCCCATTCCCACGGCTTGGATGATATACATCTATTGTGTATTTTTAGCACAGATACTTGACAGCCAGCGAATTAATACGTCACAAGCTGGGCCGTCAAAAACCTCAGCTAAAATTGAATTCTTTAAAGCATTTTTAACTTCATATCACAGAATTATGCAAGCAGTAATGAGCCTACCTTCCAAAATTGTAATGTTACCTTTCGCCTTTCCATAGTTTTCTAACAAAAAACTAAAACAGGTTTTGGAGGAGCGTAAAAAGTTGCGTTAGCAAATACCGAGAGAACGTAACTCAGTTGATAGAGTGTTCACTTTGCATTTCGAACATCGTGGGTTTAAATCTGGCTGATTTTTTTTTTTCGGGATTTCCTAGTGTCAAATGAAGCAAATGCTGGGATAGTAATAGGCCTTGGCCGACTTGCTTCCCACATCCTTTCCCCTGCACTACCCCACCTGAGTTAAAAAACATTAATGCAATAAACTCAGTTCAATTCCACACTTTACAAATAGCTGCATACACGCAGAAAATTTTCCTTTTTCGAAAGTAGGTGCGAGAAAAAAAGAGAGGACACATACACACATCATTGATGATGCCATATGAAAAATTGACAAAGAACATGTCGCTGTTTTAAGTGGATGTTAGATGAGATTAATATTACAAGTGAGTCGACCGATTCATTCATTAGCCGTCTACGACATACGTGCCTTCCGTAGTTATTTGCATGCATCTACAGTACGTGTGTCGAGTGTGTGTTTGCATGTGTGTGTACAATCCCTTTCAAACAATATACAAACGCTATTTGAGCGGAAGTTATCCAGATAGAAAGCCAGTCAGCCACGAGTCGAATGAATGAATGAATCGTGTATTGTGTATACTTTGCTTGAGATGGGAGGTGCCCCTGCCGGCCGCAGACAGGCTATATGTAAATAGGAGATCACTAAATGCGGAATTGATCGTCTTTTAGGCGTTGGCGGAACTTGTGCCTTTTTCCATAATGGGATTTTGAGGAACCGACCTTATCTTCTTCTGACAACGAATGATGTATTGTTGTTGTGTACATCAATATTCGTAGTGAAGCTCTTGGTGGAGATTATAATGGTGATGATGATGCCGCTTCCTGCATTAGTAGCTCCAAACCATGTTCGGGAATGTTTCAGATGAAATAGGGTGAAAAATGTAGCGCTTATCTGATTAAGTATAATAAGTTTGTTATGTAGGTCAATTGACGAGACGTAGGAACCAAGCGTTTCCTAATATCTGGCAAACATTCCTCTTCCATTCACTTGATCTTTTATTTTTTTTACTTTTTTTCATTCGTTGTGTTTGATGTCAGTTGAAGGCTCATTGGACCCCTTCTCAATAAATCAATCAAAAATATACAAAAAGGATTTGAAAACTATAACGTCTGCCTTTGATTTTGTAAACGAGATGCAATCAGAAATCGAGGTATAACAAAATTATATGACGGTATATTCTGTCATCATTTTGTGGTAATTTATTTTAATCATGTTACTGTCCATTCATTATTTTGAGGATTCGTGGCTGCTTAAAGAAATTACATAAAGTGCTAAAGCAGTGGATATCCTTAACAAAAATCCGCACGTGAAGTACAAAAAAACTTAAATTTTGTTGCTTCCTCAATGCTTTTTCTTTTCTTGCTTTCTCGCAACGTTAATTTAACTCATTTCCCGACGTCATACAATGATGAAAATTTGCACAACAACGTAAGTCGGGTGACAATACAATATTCCATCGTTACTTTAATACATTTCTATATATTTTTTAAAGCATATTTTAATATTTTTTTTATTTGGATTTCTTTATCCTAAAATAAATACTAGCGTGCAACAATGTTGGGTTTGAGTGGTTGCAGAACACTTTAGGATTTGAGTCAAAACTTACCCCCCCCCTAAAAAAAAAAGATATCCGAACACCGAAATAACTAAAAAAAAATATTTTTTTTGAAGACATACTTTTCTTAAACAATTCGTACTAAAAAGTAAAAAAATATTTTTGTTTCTGCATGACTAAAAAGAAAAGCATGGGGCGCGCCAATTCGTCGACTGAGAATTATAAGGTTCTATCTAACATTAAAATCCTATGTAGTTAGAACCTTATAATTCTTAGCCGACGAATTGAAGAATTTATAAATTGACTATCTGAGAGCGCGCTCCATGTTTTTCTTTTTATCTTGTTTACTTCAAAGCCTGATTTCCTTTTCGTTTGTTTTTCAAAACTTCGTTATGGTTTCTTAGTCATTTCCAAACTATCGTTTCTTATTCATTTTTTTTTTCTTGTTCAAAATGTGCACAAATACAAAATGATATAGCAAAAAGTTTTTGCAATTCAATCGAAAATGTGTGCACGTGAAAACATAGTAATATATGCACATGAAAAAGGGTTGATTCCAGGAATACAATATTTATTATTTTTATTTAACTTAATATTTGTGGGGCAATCAGGCAGCTATCGTTTAAGATCGTCTCATCTGAGTCCATAAATACTTGTTTCTTACACCCAGAAAGAAGCCGATTTTGCTGCATGATAATACAAATGAATGTGTTTCTCGTTCTTTTTGCACATCTTTCACTTCATTTCATTCCTTCTGTTATACAGTAGGCAACAATTTTAAGTGCAGAACCAACGAAGTGTCGGTGTTGATGGGATTTGAACGTGAGACGTCTGGTTGGGAGGGAGAAACGTAACCTCTACTCCACCAAGAGCAATCAATACTGAAAAGTTAGAACCGCCAAGTTTTGTTTCCATCTGTCATGCAGTGTTCACAAAACTTATTTTTTTTTTTACCGAGCCCTGGCCTCAATAGATGTCGGTATGTCATATGATTTATTATTATTATTAATACCTTAAGAATCACCTCATATCGAGCATGGGCGCGTATGATATATAGAACATGTTTTAGAACACCTGATATATAGAAATATCGAAAAAGATTGAAAAAGGTTCCATGGACCGGACAAGAGTATCGTAGAGTGTGTCAAACGCACTTCTTGAATCCTTTAGTACTATTGCTGCTAGAAGACCTGTCTCTTCTTTTAACAGTTCTGCATATACAGTATAAGGAGAGAGTGACCAGTTGAGTTGAACAGGTTACAAGTTTCTAGAGACCAAATGTGTTTCTTGCAACTGTTATGACTACTTAACGGACTGGTGCAAGTGCAAGGACTGGATATGCAGGATTCTAACTGCACAAGCATTGAATGTATGTCTATTATTATTCTTAAAATTAGAATGCAATGCGCTTCTCTTCGCAATAGATTCTACGAGTCACAGTACCTAAGGTCATCAGTAGAAGAAGAAACCTCATTCAACTCTCAGTAGGGTCACACACTTTTTTAGTAAATATAAATCATACTCGTCGTACGCCTTTCCTTTTGTTTTTGATGAGATCACGTTAAAATAGAAATTAAGATAGTTTAGTTACGTTCATCGCTTTGTAGTTAAGGAGTACTGGGTTAGAACTCGGTTGCAAGGACAGGTTCGAATTCCACTTAAACTGTAGGTCTCCATTATCATTAGATGCAAACGACCTGGAACCATCTTTCGCCAGGGTCCCTTGGATCACAAACTTGGCTCAAAGAAGAATTCTTATAAAGATCGGGAATTTATATTAATATTTTGAAGAGATGCAGAAAGTAAAAACATTGGTCAGTCATAGCATTAACTTCGTCATATGTCAGTTTTATTTAACACTACGGTTTTTGACATAGTGCTGATACTATTAAATAGAATTAAATATTAGGTTCTCCCAGTTTCTATTGAATTTTTCACACAAGCAACGATTTTCAACATTTCAGTTCAGTACTATCACATGTGATAAATGGCGCAGTTTGTAGTATACCCAGCAAAACAAATCTTGTCAAATTCACATGCAGTGATGAATTCAGACACTTTCACCCGCAGGAGGGGGATTTGTGTCATTGATTTTTTTTTAAGATTTTTTTAAAAAAACTATGGGATGTTAATCTGTAGGATAATGAACTACGTATTTTATACTCCTTGGTTAATGAATCTAATCACGTTCATTGCAATCAATGCACAAAGAATGGGGCACGGGCACTACTTTTGTAATATCTCACTGAAAACATTTGGAATGTAGATGAAGTTTTAGTAAGCAAGAAAGAATTATACATCTTTCATTTATTTTTTCAAACACTATGTACCAGAAAGTAATTGGCCATTCTGTAAATAGCCTCTTTCTTCCGTCATGTGAATTAAATCATAGGTGATGAGTTTCAGTGAGAAAGAGAAATAGTTGTGAAGAACATGGCGTGTGATATGGAGCTGTTGGCTACCGATAGGATGCCACATTGGTGAATTGCCAGGAAAGCCAATAGCCACTAAGTTAATCAGGTCCTAATGAACTGTGGCGTCTGTCCTGCGTGAGTGGAAGATTGTGGGACATTGTAGGAATGCCAAACCTTCCGGGCGACCGAAAATTCTGACCAACGGGAGATCACAAGACTATGAAACGTTGTCAAAAAACGAACACAACCGATAGTCACCATTAGACTATCAGAAAGAACAAGGGTACACATTTCCATTGGTACATTGCGAACGGAGGCCCACCATTTCGCTATTCAGGCAAAGCAACTGCATATATGCCCCATATCACGAAAAACAATAAAGCTCGGAGACTCAAGTGATGTTTGGGCCATCGTAACTGATCACTGGAAATCATTTCCGTGGAGTGGGGAGTCGAGGTTCACACTGTTCGATGTGTTATCTATCAGAGTGCATTGTGCCCACCAGGACATTTGGCAGTAGTGGCATTATGATATGGGGGTGTTTCACTTACCGTGATGTGGGACCACTTGTTCGTGGAAGCATTACATAGAGTAGCAATGTAAAATTCTAGACAAGAAAGTGCTTCCAATATTGTGTCCTTTTTATGGCATGGGCCCTTGAAAATTCCAAAAAGACAATTCCAGGTACTATATTTCTGCTGCTAGTATCAAGACAATAATATTCAACGCTTCGATTAGCATGAACAAAGCCCCTACCTCAATCCCATACGAGTTGGATTGGCGGGTGAGGTCTCGGGAGATACGGGCAACTTCCATTGCTCAACTGTCTTGAGATTTTTCAAGTGAAGTGGTGGAAAATTCTAGAGGATGTCCTCCACAACCTAGTTGAAATCATGCCGCAGAGGGTGGCTGTTGTTTTACATAGAAACAAGAGGTGACACCACCAGGTACACCGACGAAAATTAAAATACCAAGAAGGAGTTATACTATGTGAATGGTATTTGGACAGCAGAATACGTGATGTATTACATTGACAACTTACAGAATTGACTAGCAGCACCACGGCGCATATGGAATGAATTGTTCCAGCGACGTGCTTATGGGCAATTAACGTTTACTTCAGAATGGTGATCGAAACCGTTGCCCTATCCTTCATGAACGGTATTGAAAGGGGCTATTGTATCACAATAATGCTTGTCCCCAAACATAAATTGCAATACAACATGTTAGAGATTATTAATATGTTACCCTGGCTGGCAGTATCACCAGATCTTCCACCTATCGAGCATACGCAGGACATGAATGAATGCCAGCTCCGGGCTCCTTAGGGAACCAGCAACAGTCATTGCTGATCTGACCGTCCATGTGGATGCGATGTATAATATATGCGCGTGGATACCAGCGTTCAATGTGGTGGTGATTGCGGAGAACGACATTCACTTTGACGTAGTAATGCGCGCGTATTCTTTTGTAGGGTGTGACCTTATAATTTGTATTAATGTAATGCATTCATGGACTAATGTGCTGTCCCATGTTTCATTCACCTACCGTAACTCCTTCGTGTTGGGATTTTATCGTTCGTCAGTGTATAAGACAACATCGCAATTGATCGGTTAATGTGTTGCTTATCGTATATGATACTCATTTTATAAAAAATACCGTATTCAAAATTATGTTCGTTAACCACTAGTGTCGTACGTTCTAAACCTTAAAAACCCTGTTTTTTTGGATGGTTTTCGGCATAAAAATGTGTATCTAAGGATCTACTTATTTGTATAGGATGATTCCATCCAAAATTCTGTTATACTGTTAACAATTTTCGCCAGTTGCTTGGTAAAAGTGAGGAAAGTTTCTAACAAAGTCAGGAATGGAACGTCACTAACAAATCAGAAACCCTTTAGTTTCCATAAAGTAGATCCTTAGATACACATTTTTTTTATGCCGAAAACCATCCAAAAAACAGGGTGTTTTAGGTTTAGAGCTTACAACACTAGTGGTTAACGAACATATTTCTAAAATATTCCGGAAAAACTTAACCATAAAATATCCCTCCGAGTATAGCTGTCAGCTCTCCTCTGTGTGCAGTATTGATGAAGATTTTTTTTTAAAAAAGGTTGCTCCAATTTTTTTTAATTCACATTATTACAGGACATTCAAAATTCTGGAATTTACTGTGATTTCGAAGCAACACAGAACTTAAATTATTAAATTCGCTATAACTTCGGAACTTGAACAGGCTTTAGCATAACTAGCAGAAATATTGCACATAACCTGTATGTTACACTGACAATAGCAACAAACGTTAGAAACGCGATGTCGTACTATCACTAACGTGAAAATCACGTGGAAATTTTTGGACCGGCAACTCATTTACTTTCCATTATAATTTTCACGTTTTATTTTATTTATTTATTTTCTTCCATTGTGCATAGAGATCTCTTAAGTGGTTACTATGAATTCCTCCTGTCATATGCTGGGAGTAGAATAGATGCATAATTAATTTCTCTTTTATAATTGGAAGTACTAAATTTCTAGTAACTAGTTATCATGGCATTAACCTATTATCTGGCGCATGGGAAAAAGGGAAGTTTTTGGTTCTATGCATGAGGGATTTTGGTAAAAGGGATTAGAGCATGTTGGTGGAATCTTGGGTACTTCAATTGGCTAATTGAAGGGATTCCAATGTAGTAAATGGTGGTATACGGATGCATGTGGATAATTTTAATTGGTGGTATTTAGAGTAAACTGGTGGATGGAATTGGGAGAATCACTGTGGGTACAATTGATTCGGTTCCATGTATAGTTTTTTCTGAGGGAAACTAATTGGGGATCCTTTCTTTTCACTGTTTTTTTCTGGATATTGAATAAGAAAAATATTAATGTGATTTTTGAAGAAATAATACCTAATTAGTGAATCAAAACGATTTAATATTACAGTGCTTTATTCGCCTGGTTATACGATATCCCAGTGTTACTCGAAAAACTAAATTGTGACAGGAAAGGTCGAGAATATTTGTTAAGAAATTAATTAATATATTCATTGATTACGTCTCTAAATTGAGAATCACAGAGCTTATGACATTTCTGAGCGGTTTCTTTGTTAAAATCATAAATTTGTGTTTAATTTGCTTTTACAAGAGTCCCTCAAAGACCGTGTGTTATTCGTAGTTTGGTGCGAAAAATATATTGATTTAATCTTTGTATGGTGAAGTTTATGGCCGTTAGTATAAAATTATTGAATCGTGTTGAAAATTTGAGAAAGAACAGCCTGAAATAAGTTACTTACATACAAGCAATTTTAGGTTTACTTTGTCTAGTAATTGCCATTAGCTGAGTAGATGTAACCTTCCCATGCTCGGGTTAGATGGTCTTATGAAATATTCTGCTTTGAGAGCCCCTTTCGATGAAAGTAGTTGAACATCAGTAAAGAACTTATAAGTCAAGGGACCTTGAGAGACCTTTTTGATGTGAATCGTAAATTTAACAAGTAAATTCAACATATAGAAAGAGAGACCGTTTAGCTGTAAATAGATTCGTAACTACTGATCACACGTATACCACAGTATAGCGAAAGACCGTTTCGTTGTGGACAAGTATACTATAATGATGAATTACTAGATCCAGGTTATTGCTTGCGCTTTACTAACTAGTTGATAAACCCTTTGGTATACGAAGCAGACGAAAGGGCCAAAGATAGATTACTCTCTCTTATCAAATTTATTGACGCATAAGTGAGCTGTGTATAAAACTAAAGCTAATAGGTATTAGTGACATCCCTCTTACATCATATCACGCAATTAATTCTCATTAATTATATGAGGTGTCACTGCTTCTAAAAGAATTCACAGAGCTCAACTTCACACACCACCATTACAATTTCATTATTTATTTTCTTCCATTGTGCATTAGAGATCTCTTAAGTGGTTAGGGGCCTACTATGAATTCCTCCTGTCATATGCTCGTAAGGATGCAAAGCAATTTAAGTGTGAATGAAAGGGAAGTGAATTAGTTTACGTATTCTCTATTTCATCCTACGGGAGATCGCTGGAAATTCTGAACGTTCAAGCCTTGTGATGTCACACAGGAAGGACCTTGGTTATCGTTTGTCACGTTTGCTTCAGCTAGCTTCCTCCCTCCCTCTCCCTCTCTCTGAGTGAGAGGAGAGAGTGTTCCAGCAGATACACATTCATTTTGTTTTAATTTAATTTGATGTGGCAGTGAACACAGGACAACGTTAAACTAAGGAAAACAAGAGTTCCCACTACCATTAAGGAAAAATTATATATAATTATATAGTCTCTGTTTATTATCAGAGCGCATTTTTTCTTCTTTTTTTTCGATCTGCGATGTTAAATGTATTGAGATTGTTTAAATGTCAGGCAATTGACAGCTGTAAAATAATAGCTGCTGCTATAAATACCACAACCAAGAAAATAATTGCGACAAATTGACCTATAGCGTGGAATAATTAGGTAGTTCAATTTCTAGGTTCGCAGTTCATCACTGTTTTCGTACTGTTTTTCTGTAATCATAATTCTTCGTAACAACTATGCTTTTTCGCGTTACTGAAAAAAAAAAAAAAACTTGATTTGGTGCATTTTGGAACCTTTGTTTTTCCACGATCACTAATTCTTTTCTTGAGTAATATTCTATAGGTTGTTTCTTGATTCTTGTAACCTTAAACGACTGTAAATAACAAAGTTTTAATTTTAGTAAATTAATGCGGCACACTGTTATAAATAACATAATTATTTCATACTTTTTGTACATATTTTTACAAGAAGAAAAACTTAGTTTTTTGTCTTTAAGAAGTGCAGCTATAAAGTGTACAAATTGTGGGTATTACATTATGTCCTTCTGAAGAACACGTTTTCAACGTTTCTCCGGTACTTTATGTTTCAGGTTTACTTTTTAAATAGTTACGTGTACACTTTGTGTTCAAAATATATTCGGACAAACTCCAACTCAGCCATTTTTGTACTGAATATGGAACGCATTGTCGAGTTCAGTTACAACCTGGATTCTAAAGCCTTTCCCACCAGAATGTTTTATTTTCTTCCGTAAGCTATGAAAACCCTTGCTTACCCATTGCACAATTCTGGAATATGTATTTTTTGATAGAGCAGGTTTGAAGTCTTTGAGGGTACCGTGACACCGCAGTTCTGCTGTTAATAGTATTGGAAATATCAAGCTCTAAAGTGTTGTTTCTTTAGCACAGAAACGAAGCATTTGTGCACACTCGCGGGGAGGGCCGGGGGTCTATAATTGTTTTCTTATTTTAATGTCAGGAATGTCGCGAGGCAGGTTTGTAAGTGTTATTTTGCAACACCCTGTGTAGACTTTAGAAGAAAATGTTCAAATTGTGTTCGGAGATATACATGACACGATCAGAATTTGACTCCTTTTACATACTATATATGTATGCGGTTAACAAGTGTGTTACATACTATTGTACCATTTTTAAAAAGAAATAAATGTCCTTTCCCAAAATTAATTGAGCTGAAACTCTGAAAGTAATGTTTTTGTTTTTTAAACTAACGAGTGTGTAGTTTAATGTTGTCTGTTTGTGTGAATACGAAAGGGAAACATGGATGCTTGTAAAGTGTTTAATATTTCCGTTAATTATGAAGAATTAAGCACTAAAAATATGTTAGTTATTTGTACGTGGCAATTAGGAGCAACCTAGTAATAAAATACCATGCTCATACACTAAACTTTTCTCATCAGAAGGCAAAAAACGTTACTGTTCCGTGAAATGAGGACTTAGTTTCCTTTCATATACAGGAGAGCATGATTAATTGATTATGTAATTTTTTTTTCTTTGTTCATTCGTACAATTACATACTTTTTTTTATTATTATTCGTAAAGACGAATTAGTAAGTATTGCGATTGGAGTTTAAATAAGGACAAGCTTCGAGAAAGTAGTTTCCGGTTCCGTTCAATATGTGTTGATTAACGAGGATAATGGAAGTACTTCAGCGAATGTTATCCCATATTTGATTCCTTACAGTAACAACTGACTAAAAAAAAGTATTACTGGGCAATTACTTCATTCTTTGGTTTTCAGAATTCATTACTTAAGTTACTGATAGTTGTAAAAGAAACCCACTGCCTATGGTCCAGTGGTTACGGTCGTATACTTTGGAATGGTAGTCGGGATTCAAGCAGGTTCGAGTCCTGACTGAGGTAATTGTTCATCACTTTTTTCCTCAGGTTTCGGTAAACACCTGGATGGATGCTCTACCATGGATTTGTGTTTCCTCCAAATACTGTTTATTGAATACTAACGTGTGTTCGTGATCTACCTTACTTCAAATATATCTTTCACATTTATTGTTTCATGCATTGTGTGCTTACTTTCCTAATTTATCTAGAATGCATCAATCTATTTTTCTCTTACGCATCAAAAAAGCACTGCTAATTCGTCAGTAGTTACGTACTTAAGCATTTATCATAAATAGTTGGGTTGCAGTTATCGCACTTGGAAAGTGTCTATTTTTCAGATTTTTCTTTATACACCAGGACTTCAACAAGTGCTATACCTAGTTTGGCAAATCTTCTGGTGACATCCTGTATAATGCCATGTTAAACATTGCGAAACAAAACACAAACACGACCTTCCATAGCTGTGAATTCTAGAAACTTTTTGATCGCACCTTACACATTTAAATACAATTATATGTTTCATGGCGTGGGAAATCAGGTTAAAGATCTCATTTTGTAGTGTAATTACTAGTACAGCTTTTCTCACTTTCCTTCTGTGGGTAAATGTGTGTGTGTATGTCCCTTCCCCACCTTCCACTGCCATATGATAAACATATACTTCTGGAAGGAAAGAAATAAAAAAGAATAACCAAACAATGGATGCAGTTAAAAAAAAAAAATGATGAACTGATTATCAAATCACTTCCTCTGTTCCGGGAAATTTAAATTGTATTATTATCCTGTGAATGTGTTGAGTACCAGTATGCGAATTTCTCATTTCTTTTGTGGCTTGAATTTGTTTTATTCTCCATGTAGAGCAAGTTATATGAGTATGTGTTGCCAGGGATGGGATTTTCTTTCCACCGTTTTATCTGATATGATTTATTTATTTACGTTTTATGATTTCTTGTGTGTGAAGTAGTTCCGGATTCCTGGAGGGGTACACCGTGATCTATTTTACAAGTTCTGTGAGAAAAAAGATAAATAAATAAAAATAGAAAATTTAGTCATTTGTGTCATAGTAAATGGGATTTCATTTACAAGAATGTAGTGTTAAATATTGTCCTGATGCCGTAGAATTTGTAACTTCTTTTCGTTGGTTTGTGTGCTGTTACACTGAAAAAAAAAAAATGTTTCGATACACAGTTTTGTAGACACTGTTTTAAGATTGACTGAAAAGTGTAAGTAATATGAACTTGAAGTGTGGGGAATAGGGTAAACGTTGATATTTTCGTGATACATTGATTGTTGCAATACCAACAGTGATCAAATTAAGATTTTCCCCGCCAGGTGTCTCTAGAAGTATTGCGGGCACATTCTGTATGATAATTATAACTCGACTACATTTGGTAATGCTCTGGCTGTGAAAGAAATGCATTCTATAACGAAATTACCCAATGTCATGACATTACCAACCTTTAGCCTAGCGAGAAAAGTGATATAGGAGAGAGAGGGGTATATTTGAACGAGGAGTACCTAAGAACAGTGGAAATGACTTTTAATTTATAAAACGAAATGTATTTTGTTCAACAGTTATAAATTGCAAACATCATGCCACACGGCTGTCATTTCTTTTTCGCCATTTGTGTGCGTTACCTGGCGAAGTATGGTACTTGATGTAATTTGTGGGTACCAAAGTATAAATTAATCTCAGAGATTGTAAGTTTCTGGAGAAAAGAGAACTGTAGCATATCTTTCCATGTTAACTACACTCCTTCACGCATTAAATTGTCCTTGTTGCTTTCTGACAACCCTTCTCCTTCTCCCATAGTAACAAAATGTGCGTAATTGGACGTACTGGAGCAACTTTGAACAAAAAAGAGGGGGTAGATTTGAATACGGTAGCAGCTTATGTCCCTACAGCTAACACTTACTGTCGAGAAGAAAAAATAGTTTGCAACATATCAACAGTGTAAAAGCATTTCAATTAGGCTGTATGTAACATTTTTAACCAAATTTGTACGAGTTCAAAGTTTATGCAGGCCTAATGGTTATGCAATCCTCATAACAACAATAAAGTAATTTCAACGTTTATTAACAACTGCGTAGTTTATATTCTTTGTATGACTAACAAAACTTCAGTTTACTTTCTTTTGCTTCTGTATTTGTATCTAGAAGCATTTACTAAGAAATTAAATGATCTTGTAATAAAATTAAGGATGTGTTCAAAACTGCCCCAGCCATGTTCAAAGCTACCCCACACTTGTTCAAATCTACGCTCTAGGGGGGCACCTTTGAACGATAGCGTCTCAGTTCCTGTCCTTGCTTTAAGGTGACAATGAAGTACGCCATTTTCTTCGGCAAGCTGTGTATGTTCCCATACATATGTTATTTATCTCTCTGAACAAATTCTCTGAGTGTGAGGAAGCAAAATTAAATTTCCCCAACAACGTGTTCAAAGGTGCACCCTCTCCCCTATTTATTGTATTCTTTGTAGCTCACTGGTTAAGGCAATCGCCGAGACAATCCGAGTTTTATCTACGGTCCTGCCATTTTGTTTGTTGGTTTTTTAAGGTTACCCAAACGGCGTGCTGAAAATATTTTTAACTTGTGTGAGAATGATGACTAAATATCGTCAAGCAGTGATCGGAGGTGAAATAACATGGAAGTGGAGGAAAGTTGCCTCATTTAAGAGTACAAGAAAGGCACTTGTTTTTAGAATGTAGTGTTGTATAGAAACAGATTACTGTCTGCAATTTAGTTAAGTGGTTTTGAACCTTACCTTATATTCAAGAGGCTCCATGTTCAATAATCAGTGGTTCGAAAACCACTTTTAAGTCACGTAGGTCCCATTGTTAGGGCACCATGTTCATAAGATGAAAAACAATGGCAAACATCATAGGTTTACCTTGTCGAGGAACCTTCGGGTCGAAACCCGGCTGCGAGCAGAACACAAATCAGCATCAGTAGTACTCACCGGGGAGGTCTGCAGTGTTGACAGATCTTTTAGTGTTTCCAGTTTCCTTCTGTTTCACAAGGAGATTCTGAATGGGACCTAGTGGTAAGAATCTGAGCGATACCGTCCCCCATCTCTACCCGTAAAGAGTGCTCGCCGAGGGACGTCATCTCAGCTCTCGCACAACCTTGTCACATATGCACAGCCCATACATTGGAAATTGAACTTACTAGGAAATTACAATGTTAAAACTTTCTTTTACTTGTCTGGTATTTGAATAATCAATGATGGAAATAAAACTACGAATCGAAAAGAAATTGACACGTAAAGAATTAACAGCAACTGCAATTTGTGAGGAAGTGCGTATTATTATATCCAGAGCGTCAGCATGGACACCAACTCGATCTTCACTTGGAATCGAACACTGGGTCGCTTGGATTAAGAAAAAGAAAAAGACGGAAATAATTAATTGGTGCACACACATTGCTAATTACATGTGTAAAAAGCAGGAAGTTATTTTTCGTTTCTCTTGCGTATCATAGGTGGGGAGAAGGGGTATCAAATCAAGGCATCTAAGATTCGCATGGGACTTGCCTTTAGTTGGTCTTTTTTTTTTTTTTTTTTTTTAGATAAGTCTCTGATAACATTTTATTTTAAAGAAACAAGAAGTAAAAGAGTCATTCATACTGATATTGAAAGTATTCTTCTGCAGTTATTAAGCTAAATATATAACAAGTGATAATATGCTTGTTACTTTCATTCGTGTTTTACGTGCACTACTGCAGGAATAAGCTGCTTGACCACTGACCTGAAACTTTAAAGATGTAGCCTTGATTTCTACTATCCGACAGTTTTTCCCTTACTTCCTTCACTGCTGAAACGGTGTCTTTAATCAGAAGCCATGAATTCCCCTTCCAGTATTTTTTTTTAACGTATCTGTACGCACTGTAACCAAATTTTACATAGTCTAATTCAAATACTGATAACCGTCTGCACTGAGACAGCGAATCTTTAGCCATCAGATTAGTCAAATGTTATCTTAGTTATGGATTTATTTGTTTTCCTATGCTTAAAAGATTGTGCTAATATTACTTGTGTTTGAAACCAAGAAATGGACAGTGTGCTTCCAGAAGTAAAACGTCTTGTGTCTTTGTTTATATTGACAATCAATGTAAATTATTTTGGAAATTGTGGAAGGACCAAAATTGACCAGGCCTGCAAGTTTGATACAAAATGGACCAACTCTGCAAATTCGAATCCGATCGGCCCAATAATGACTGAAACACTGGGCAACTTCATAGAGTAGCCCGTGGTTATTTCGTTTAGAAGAGGCTCTATCGATCAGAAGAAAAGCAGGTCAAAACTATCATGATTTACGAGATTTTTTCCTTATTGGTACTACTTCAGTGAATAGTGAAGACTGAAAATATCTCGCAAATCATGAACGCATGACCAGTTTTTCACCCCCAAGATCAAAAAAGACCCAGGCTACCCTATAGTATAGCGCATCAAGTTTTCAATACCAGTGTATCCATATGCTTGTTTTTCTCCCCTTCTTCTTTCTTCCGACGATAAATAGACCTGTTAATTTCACTAAATTGTAAATTCACAAATTGATTGAGGTAACACTAACCCTGCTTATTCCACTAACCAATCAGAAATGGGTTTTTCTATCGCTTGATGATTGCCTGATGAAATTTGAGTGTTGAAACAAGTGCAGCTGTATCATACATTTGTCGATTTGTGAATTTAGAATTAATATGGGACATACTTCATTTTACTTGGTCATGTTGTTGGATTTTTTTAAGCTTCTTTTAAAATATAATAAAATTTAATTATTAATTTATAGAGGACATCAATCAGTATAAAGAATTGCATTATATTCACTCTTGGATTTGCCAACAATATAGATATTCTACAGCGAAATTCGGAAATTATTCTGAGCTCAATCCGCGGTGGGAACACAAATAAATCCGATCCGCTGGAAGGCTGTGGTAAACCACCATCACTTAACCCTACTCACGGGCCATTGGCTAACAAATAACTCCTTAAAGAACGTTCATCTAGCATCATTAATTGAAGAGTGGAAAAGCCAAAGAACCAAAATTCCAAATCTCTTCTATTCATTTTTTTTTTTAGATAACAGTCCTATGTGCCATCTCCGATATTGGATAAGAGGTGTAAGGCTATTTATTGCATTTTAAGCTTACAATTTCGTCTCGCACATGACGGAGAATCTAGACCATGTCCAAGAGAACATGAATGCACTACTGGACCTCCGAGTCAAACACGTCTTTTTGGCACTGAGGTTCCCAAGCTTTTGCACTCTTTTTGTTGTGGAATACACTGAAAATCTCCTAGTACAAAAAGTACAAAAACTTCACCGAAAATGAACTTTATATGAACGCATGGGAACTTTATGTGACCCCTACTGAAAAATTGTGAGCTTTTTGTGTACTAACTGTGTATTTTTATTGGCTTCTTACCCTTAGTACATATTTTGCACACATTAAGTTCATATTTACTGAAGATTACATTATCCAGAACACGCTTTCGGATCACTTTTAGTACATTTGCTACTATTACCAGGTGCGTAAATATGAAACCGGAATTTATGTACAGAAAACACACAGTGATTGGATGAAAATGCTAAAAACTATTTTATTCGAAGTATTGGCCATGTCTAGCGATATATTTCTGCCATCGTTCCGGCAATGTGTGGATGCCAGACAAAAAAAAACTGTGCCTCTTGTGATGCAATCCAGTCATCAAGCCATTTTCGTACATTTTCGTAAGATGTGAAGCGCTGGTCAGCAAGTGCGTGTCCTATGGATACAAATAAGTGAAAATCGGAAGGCGCCAAGTCTGGTGAATAAGCCGCATGCGCAAGGATTTCCCAGCCAAACGTCGCAATCGTTTTCTCGACCGGTTTTGCTGTGTGGGAGGGTGCATTATCTTGAAGTACAATCACTTTATGTTGGCTTCGGTCATATTCTGTACGTTTTTCACGCAAAGCTTGATGAAAATCGATCATTTGTTGTCGGTAACTTTGGGTATTAACGGTTTCGCCAGTTCATAATAGATCACTCCCTTCTGATCTCACCAAACACAAAGCATTGTCTTCCGTCCATAGCGATTTGGTCTTCCAGTCAATGTCGCCGGTTCTCCTGGAGTTACCCATGATCTTTTACACTTAGGATTCTCGAAATAGATCCACTTTTCGTCACCAGTCACAATTCGATGGAGAAATGATTTCCTTTTGTACCTGGCGAGCAGAATTTCGCAAGTGGTTTTTCGGTTTTCCTGCTGTCGTTCAGTCAATCCTGTGGAACCCATTTTCCCACCTTCTGAATCTTGTCCATGGCTTTTAAACGTATGGAAACTGCTTCTCGTGTCACATTTAATTGATCCGCGAGTTGTTGTTGCGTTTGAGCGTCATCCTCATCCAACAAAGCTTGCAATTCGCTGTCTGCAAACTTTATCGGTGGTCTTCCACATTCTTCGTTTCTCAAGTCAAAATCGCCAGTTTTAAATTTTATAAACCACGCATAGCACTGTGACTTACCAAGAGCATGATCACCATAAGCGTCGACAAGCATGCGATGCGATTCTGCAGCAGTTTTCTTCAAATGGTAACAAAAAATCAATGCTGTCCGCACATCGTAGTTTGTAGGTACAAATTGCGCCATGTTCAACGGTATTAAACACTACACTATGACACGAAACTTGTCTGGTTGTGAGTTGCAAATCGTTATCAGAAGTCAAAACAAGGCAAGTGGCGCCAAGGACGCAGTTTTACGGTAACCACAGTGACAGCTAACGCCGTCTATGCACAAATTCCGGTTTCATATTTACACACCTGGTAAGTGGATTTTTGTGCATGAATTGGGTATCAGGACACTATAAGTTCATGTGTTGTGCACTAAAAATGTGACGTAGTTCATTTCACGAAAAGTTAATATATTATGCATTAAAAACATGGTAAAATTGGAACATACTGCAAACGTTTTTCGGGACATAGTGCACTTCGAGTGTACTTTGATTTTCAATGTACTGAAAAGTGATAATAACCAATTATAAATATAATTACCAATATAAATATAATATAATTTTGTGGCAATGAAAACGTTAAAAGTTGTAAATGCCATTTTTTTTTCAAATATAGCCTACATATGCGTATGTATATTTTACGTGTAACTGTACCACCAAGGATGTAAAGAAAGGAATCTATGCTATGTATTTTCTAAGTTCTAAAGCATCTTCTTACTGATACAACATTCTATACTTGGCTTCAAGCGGTTTAAAAATATGTGATATTCATGAAAACAGAAAATGAGTTTGTTTCCATGAGTGTGAAGAAAAGTTCTATTTCTCTAAATATTGCATTCCGTGAATACTACGTTCACTTCGTGATTTCATATCTTCCTTCGGATTACTCTCCTTTTCTCCTTTTCGCAGCAATTGATGGTCCTTTCCGAAGGAAAAAAAGAACCATTGGGCTGTCGATGGTTTGACATGCAAACGATAGCTCCGAGGTATTGGTATCAGTATATCAAACTACATCTCCATCTACTACTACAACTTAGGTATGTAGGATTATGATATTTTCCCCACACGCTATATATAATAATAATAACTTCCTATTTCATTTTTAAAATCCTTGTGGATTTTATCCAAACAAAATATGATTTTTGTAAGAATCTATTCAACTGTAAATAAAAAAAATAAATAGTTTCGAAAATTAATCAGTCTCAAGAAATCGCAAAATTTTTGTTCTAAAAATTATCTGCATGTACTCAGAAATATGGGAAGGGTTTTATTATATTTTCAGTTGGGAGCACCAAAGAACGTGAAATACTTCACTCATTTCTGCTGCATGTACTAAACATATAAAGCTTATACACGCTACAATCCTTAAGTCTTTGGGACCGAGTCCTCTGGCGTGTTTTCGCGTTTGCGAATTTTTCCCAGAGACCATGCGCATTTTCACATTCTTTTCTTTACAGTGCTTCGTGGTGTCCTCAAATCTTGAAACGTTAATTTAACTCATTTCCCGACGAAATACAGAGATGAAATTTTGCAGTGACCTAAGTCAGATGACAATACAATATTCTATTGTTACTTTCGTATATTTCTTTATATTTATATATTTTAAAAGCATTTTTAATTTTTAATACGGACTTTATTACAATATCCTAAAATAAATACTAAATAATATCCTTAAATAAATCCAATAACGTCTACAGAAAGTGAATTTTTAATTACCAGCCCTCACTGATTCCTATCCACCCCCTGTTCCTACTACATCTACGGGTTATGCATAGATGTACTGGAACAGGGGGCGGGAGGGAATCAGTGAACGTTGGTAATTAAATACACTTTGTTCAGACGGTATTGGATTGGGTGGCAGGATCCAATGAAAAACGAGATAGCTGGCTCGTTACAAGTTGCTGTTGTTTATGTAACTCAGCGTGTACGATGAAGTCAAGAAGTTAGTTAGTTGATGAAACTCTTACATGTTTTTAGTTTTTTAATTAAAACTTATTGATTTGCTCCGCTTACTTTATCTATCTGAAGTATATAAAAGCAATGCTTTGACGCGGAAAATGACATATTTGTTTCGTTAGGAGATCGCAGACCTGCAGAAGATCGATAGTTTACAATAAATACTTTATCATGATTAGAATAAACAATCTCGTTGGTCTGATGTATATCGCGTCGGCCTTTCCTGCCTAGGGTCGCGAGTTCGAACCCTGATAAATTAAATTTTATTAAAAGAAAATTGCGTTAGTGAGTTGGCACCTGGTACACGCAATTGTCTATTTTTTTTAAAATTTTATTTAACATTATTTTTCAAATAATAAAGTTTTTAATTAATAAATTTTTCAAATATCATTTCTGTTTCTATTTGTGAGTTTCTTCTACCACGATATATTAAAATTGGATTTAATCTATATGTCCTGTAATTAACATTACGCACTTTGAATTGACAATGAATGTGAATTTTATTTATGGCCTTTAGGCATCTAAGGCTCAGGTCGGAATAGGGAAGGGGAAATGATTTGGAAAGGTGTCGGCCAGAGCCTATGTTGAAGGAGCTATCCCAACATTTGTCTGCTGTGACTGAGGAAAAACCACAATCAGGATGGTCTGCCGCTGGGATCGAACCCACGACCTTCCGAATGCTACGCCAACGCTCTACCAACGAGAATTGACAATGAAGAATAAGCGGGGTATCTTAGTATTCTTGACACCCAGTATATTATATTCGTATATTCACATCTACAGTGTATGATTTGTGTGAATTGATTTATGATGTTTAAACATAACACTCGCCCGGGATAGGGTGGGGTAAAACGATCCTGGAAGGATTTGTTTAAAATTATTTTAAGGTCTTTAGGTTTATGAGAATCAAGCCGGGATAGGGTTGGGAGAGTGTGTTGGAAGATAGACCGCCAGTGCCTATTTATAGTTGGCATCACTTCGTTTGCGTGGTATGGGTGAGGAAAAATCTTGGAAAACCTCAGTTAGAATTGTCGACCGCTGGAATCGATCCCAGGACTTTCCGAATGCTAATCAACGCTCTAGAACTTTTTTGAAAAGTTGTTCGCCCTAAGCGGGCTTTACTTGTTCAATTTGATATATCTTTCTAATCTGTAGGGACTGATATTCTTAGAATTAAATTAAAATCGCACAGACAAACATTCATGCCCGAGGCGTCCCACTAACTAGGAACACTCCCGAGATTATAAACTGGCACGCAATTTTGCGCGGAATCGATGGCCCACTATTTTTACGCCCGCATTCAAAAGTTGAGGGTGAAAATAGTAAAAAGTCATCGTGCCTGCGACCTCATAGGGACAGGCTCCGACGCCATCCACTGTAAATACAACGAGATAACTAGTATTTGCCAGGTCCTAGTTTGGTGCAGCGGTAAGACGTTGCCTTACTAAGTAAAAAGACACATATTGTCACTGCATAAAGACAAACTTAGAATACTAAAATAATAACCAGTCACTACCACCAGACGGCTGAAATCGTGATGCACGCAAACCGGAATACCGGAAAGAAAAAGAATAATACCTATTGAAAAAGTAAAACCTCAGACTCTAAGAGGAGTTGATACACACATATGGGTCCCTAGCCAAACATATGAGGACATGAAACTTCACAGGACAAAATAATAAAGTTAACTGGGAATACCGGCAAACCGCTAGAACGAACCCAGAATTTGAGAACGCTGATAGACTTACAGAACTACACAAAGAAGAGGGGAAAGCTCCTTTATTATATACACGAAAAAAGAATCCAGAAGGCTCGTGTGAATAGGAAGGTTCGGACTCTGGGTCTCATATTAAAATGAAACTAAACGCCCTAAAATGACAAGAAAGAATCAACCTAAGTAATAATATACTATCTATATGGTTTCTCCCGCTAGAAGGTAACCATTTGTACTACGTAATTTCTTTAAAAAAAAAATGGCCACCACCGCGGGGCTGTAATAAAACGCCATAGATCCGCCGATAATTACCCAAAGTGGCTCATTTTTGCTCACAATTGTTGTGAGTGAACAACAGACGGTATAACGAAGTTTCACTTGTATAGTCGTAGCCGAAGTGAGAATAAAATCAGGGGGTATTTCTCATTATCCCAATGTAGAAGGCAATGTTTGGTTTCTCCGATTTTTTCTCATGTTGTATGGCACCAAACTTGATGATCGTTGCATATGTTTGGCGGGAATACCCACGATATACACTGGATTTTTTTCGTAGGTGTACGATCGGTGTAAGTATTGCCCACTGCCAGTGAATTATTAACAACAATCGGATTTTTCCGTAAAGTTTCAGGTTTCTTCTTCTTTCTCTAAACATGAAGCACAATGTGAAGACATGAAATACCGTTCGAATCTCTGTTTTATGAGCTTTCCAACGAGGTATAATTTATGACTGTCGGGTAATTAGGGAGGGCACCAGCGTCGCCAATATGAAAATCTTGGTATATTTAAAATTTCCCTCTTCCGAAACAAATTTTCCCGCCAAAAAATATGAAAGCTACCAAAATAGATTTTCGGGTTCCCATTTTCGTAATGTGGACACAAAATGGCGTAAAATGATACCCCACTTGTCTTTACCGGGTGAAGTAGCCCATTTCCTCAAAATTGGGGATCTAACTGATAGCATTAATGTTTTGGCGCATATTTGTACTGTCATGGTGGTTGTCTTACAATTAGGAGTACAGTGAAACAATTCTCCTGGATGAAAGAACTATTATTTCTTATCACTCCAACCTCCATTTACTTTTGTAAGTGGCTGTGCCAATAAGCCATCAACATGTCCCGACCCAAACCAACATCAGGACTTAGCCAGTCTATTGATCTATTAAAGTTACCGAAAAGTACGACATTGACAACTAATAAAGCAGATCAATTTGAGAGTTTGAATATTGGGTATAGTTTTCTAATTTTTCTACAAATAGACTTTTCATATGATTTTCTTTAAATATGTTCTTATGGTCTGACCTTCTTCTTACGGAACCTTTTTAACTCGAAATTTCTATTTATTTCAACTTTTGAGTTTTATACTAACCAGATTTCCGCCTTGCCAGCGTCCCTGTTCAGCTAAAGTAACACAATGCCTCTGCCCTCGTAAAATCACATCAAAACATAATCCCTATTTGCTTTATTCTCTAGAATAATACTTATCGAATTTTGTCGAGAGTAGCGTTGAAAGTTTAATGTCCGAACAAATATTGCATGTAATTGATTCATTCCTGCGGAGGAGCGGGAAAACAATTTTAGACATTGATGCTCTGTTGTATGTCAGTCTCATTCCACTGCGTACATTATGAGATCACCACCAGCAAACCAACAACATTCCTTCATTTATGGGGTAGCATCATTTCCCCATCTCCTTCCTTCACGTCTCATTGTTTCCCATGTTTCATTTTGACACTGTTGCTGCTGTATTTGTTTCCTTCCCCCATCTCCTCTTCCTTCCATACTCTACTTGTTTGCAACCATGAATAGCTTTTGCCTTTAACAATCATCCTCTGTGATAACGGAGTTGCCAACTGCAGCCTATTAAAAATACCTAATCTAGAACTCCAAATAATAATATTTAAAAAAATGATAAAAAATACACAAAAAATAAAAACGTGTAAATAGCTAAAAGAAAATTACATTGACAATGTTAAAATGTTCGATGTTTGGTGGCTCCGTTTCGTAATGGAAAGCTATTCTTATATTCTTCGTAACCTCTGATCTGTTGCTATGGCAACCAGAGTTGCATTCTGTAGTGAGTATTTCTAATACCATTCAACGTTTGTCAGTACTGAACGTTTTATTCCTACGAATTACACCATAGTATGAAACTCTACTATCCATCAGTTGAATTGATTTTTAAAAAAAATGTGTATATTCACTGCCTACAAGTTTCACGGCAGGCGTCGCACATGCTGCGTGGAGAAAGAACGAATACATGAGTGACTGAATAGCATTCTCACCGTCTTCAGTGAGAAGTTTAGCTTCGATACCAAAGCATGCAACAATGCTGGAGAATTTCAAGTCCTCTGTTTTTAGTACTGATCTGTTATCCATCAACTCCTAGCGTGGTTTCATCTCTGAACATTCTCTAGCGGTCGTCACATGACAACGAGAAACTCTGACGTTTGTTTTATACCGTAGGTAATTTAAGATTCGATATAACTAGATTTAGCTACAATATGATTGAGCTGGCAAACCTGCCTTTGGTATTTCTCATTCAGTTACCGTGGGATAGTTTTTTTTTCTACATAAGAGCTCAAACCCTGGAAGGGAATTATTTACTGTATGAATATATACGTTGTGTGTGTGTGACTTGTGAAACTATATAGGATGGGGAGAAAGACGGAATCGCAAAAACGAAATTAAAAAAAGGATACAACTTTGAAACATTATGAGAAAGAACAAAATGTCCAACAGGCGAATTAACTTGCAACTGCTGTTTATGTGGGAAACTTGGGCGTTTCGCATTCTTTCTTGCTGTTAAAACAAGAACCATAAAGAGCCCATTAATATATTTTTTTGTCGTATGTGGAGCTTTTCTTCTTGTATTCTGTTTCTTTTTAAGTGTAACAAAAAGGATATAATCATTCATCCTTCATTATTTCCGGTCTTCAGCGTGAACAAAAGGTGCTTTTTAAGCAAAACATTTTTCGTTCGATGTGCTTTGTTCCAGTGTAGCTGTTCCTAATTTTACTTGTAACTTAAGTTATAATACTAAAATTGTTCTTCCGAGCGGCCGTAGCTCAGTTGATAGAGAACGTAGCAGTTGGAAGATCCTAGGAACAATCCCAGTGGTCGTTCAGCATCATTGGTTTTCCTCAGCCACACCGGACATGCTGGGATGGTACCTTCAAACTAGAGACCATGGCCAATTTCCTTGCAACATCCTTTTCCCTACCCATTCTCGGCCTGAGGGAAAGTTGCGTAGCGTAAAGGCCATAAGTAAGCTGAAAATAAAATTATTTTCTTTAATTTTCCTGTCATTTTCCTCTGTAAATAAAAATAAACTATAGTAGTTGAGTTTAAGAAGGAGCTCGTTTCGCCTTTTTTTTTAGGACTGTGA